>JASCZW010011531.1:0-31723 GCA_034211315.2 Aedes japonicus
AATTATACGTTTTCGTCAGGATATTAATATCTTGAATGAGCCTGACGTCCTTTCAAGGTGAAAACAGCCTGAATTTTGCAACACAGTGAATTAATTCAATGAAAAAGCACTTTTTGTCGTTTTCCTGAATTATTTGCATCAGATATTGGTAGATCGCTACCAGTTTCGTCCAGGAGCAACGGCAACAACATCGGTATCGTTGCCGCCATCTTTCAGTGCTCTTCAAATAAACGTGTACTAACACGGGGCAATCAGCAGCAGGGGTGTGTAACTATCACCGCTAATCATGTTTCATGACGGTTTTTTGCGTGAGATAAACCTCCACCGGTAGCGACAAGGTGACTACCATGATTCTCGCGAGAGGATCACTGTCTGGGTATGAATATTGTATATCATTAATTTTCGAATGAAAATAACGGGACAGCGCGAAGCAACAACACACATCAAGGAAGGTCCTGTTAAGCGACTAAGTGAACGTTTTGGAGTCATTGGTCACCTGGTTCTATTTTCGGGAGAGAAGTCGACAAGGGTCGTCCATGCTGGCACTTCCTGCATTTCAGCTTTGTTTTTTTATTTGTCTACCCTTCGCCGGACACCCTCTCAACGCATGCACCATCACGCCAGGAAGACGACTCCACCACCTGACCTTACATATCGCACCCATCAACAGATGAGCCGGAACCAACGGCTTCATTTCCCTTGAAAGAAGACCTGAGCAGAACGAATACTGGCGATAATCTGTGTTGCACAACATGCCGCAGAAGAGCTTCTTCAATACCAAAAGATAATACCATAAAATTGTTCCCACAATGTTATACGAATGCTAAATTGAGGTAAGATAACACCAAAAAACAGTACTCTCTCAGGGTATTCTAGGCATCCCAACAACAAGTTTTGTTATTCATAGATATTTCACGCTGTAATTTTAGGTATTTGCTTAAGTATTTTACCTCTTATGTTGTCCTCTTTCATACCAAGGCCAATTACTGGATCAAAGGCGGTATTCTCATGTAGCGTTTTCTCCTGCTCGGGTAGTAGTCACGCTTACCACTACCACCGGCGCGATCAATCAAACTTTTACTGGAATTTATTGCACAATCAGTAATCGCGACAGGCTCGCCTAGGTATGGTAAAGAGGTATTGTTATTCTAGGCAATATTGAACAAAAAAAGGATTTTTTCTCGATTTATTGAAGAAAATGCCGTTCATTTTCCTGGGGACAGTTCGTCGGGAATTGATGACCTTTTTCGCGACCAGGTACATTATTGTTTGCCAACCACTGTAGAACTGATTTCATGTAGTGGGTAAAGCCAACCACCAGAAGAGAAGGGAGCCTTATGCTTTTTGCAAAAGCCAGCAATCTTCTACAAACATTCGTCCTCGAAAAACCTGACGTTTTTTTCTTCTTCACAATGCGTAGAGCCCTTAACCACCGCACCCAATACTTAGAATATTGTGGTATGCCCCAGGTTTAATTTGGTATTACCAATCAAGTATCCAACCACATCTTAACATATATAGTAGACATTGGTAGATTTAGCACAATGTAATCCCAGTTGGGCTCGACTCGTGTTATGTGCCTAGCAACCTACTGGGACGCTTTGCCAAACTTTGCAGGCCCAGTAAATCTCTATTTCCAATATTGACCTCCTTTCGATTGAATAGTGCCACACAACCGCAACGTACATGTTCGGTCGTTTAATTTTTCAAATTGACAAAAACGATATCTGGATGATGGATTTTTCCAGTTTTGTTCAAGAATACCAAGTAGGCAGCAGGGCTAGTTACTACCACACACCCAGATCTTTCCAAGCCCGGCCTTTGCTGCGACCAGGTTTTTGGCGAACGTTTCGCCTGCCGGCATGTATCCGTGGCATTCCAGTCGGATTCTACCACCATGGACATTTCCCAGGTTTTAAGCCTGTTCTGAACGCACACCACGACATCATGTAAAAAGGTCAGGACTGATGAATTTTGGGCGCAGAGAGCTTGGTCTGTCGGCATTTTCATTTCCTTCAATTCCACAATGTTTTCGTATCAAAATAATGCATTCTGCACACCAGCTGCGTGATTGACACGCAGAATACACTAAGCATGAATGCTGACTGTCCGGAAAATAGCGGCAGCTCTTAGCAAACCATAATTTCTTTCGATGCCTAAATTAGCACATTCTATTTGGCTTGAATTTGCTTGAAACAGGTAGTAGTAGAGACTCCTGATCTGCAGGTAGCACATGGCCAGGGGTGATGGCTCACAGACCAAAAACACCCGGCCTGATATTCTCCCACCCTGGACCCATCCGCATAACAAAACAATAGATCCTGACGTGCTAGCTCCACCAGACTCCGCGGCACAGCGGCCTGGTGCTTAATCCATTTTGAAGAGAACAACGTAGTTGGTCTTCAGTAAGCATCCACCAACGTTTTCACACCTTCGAGTCTCGAATTGGAGGTCCTTCAGGGTTTTCAGATGTCCTATCAGATCTCCATCTAGCATTGTATTGTAACGAAGAAACAGCAGAGCACCTTTTTTTGCTGCTTGTGGTTTGCACAAATTGAAGTAGTCAATCTGTACTTTCCAAGCGAACAAAAATCGATGACCGGCTACAATCCACAGGTACAACTTCTGCTAGCCTTCCGCCACCGTGGTGTCAGTGTCGTCCAGGTCCTAGTCCACTCTGGTTTCCTGAATACTGCGGCATTCCGGACAGCGCTCTCGAATCTTCCTGCTTGAAGGCCAGAAACTACGGTCAAAAAAGATTCGTGCCCGCACCAAATGTACCATCGTACCAAACGACTGTAGTATACCGGTGGTTCAAGCAATGGTGGAGGTCAACACCATTCCAGGATAATATTTGCCAAAAAATCTATCAACTTGACGACTTGATCAACGCTTGACGACTTTCCAAGAAAAATCACACAGCTTCAACAGTTCATTTTGAGGTTTTATGAAGTGACTAGCAAGGTCTTTTAGTGATGGCCTTACTTAAAAGACCTAAAAACAATTGACCATAGGTACGATAAGATCTTGCCTCTTACATTTCAAATTATTCAGACAATTCTGAAAATATCAAAAACAACACGTACAATAAACAATGTGCAACAGTGCAGCAACATTGTTAAGCAGTTGTGTTAATGTAGTCGCCAGTTTTCAAGACTTTGTCTGAAAATCACAATGGTAGTCGATCCAACAAAACTAATAACATCTGTCGATATTCCATGTTATATACAACTTTGTGACGTTTCGGCTAGTATCAGACATCCGTTCTAGATTTAAACAAATGACTCAAACTGATATAACAATTTTTTACAATACATTGGTTGTTTGTTACTATGAAACTCACTTTTTCGTCGTTCACTCATGTTTTGACACAATTAAAGACTTGAGTCTCAATAATAAAAGTAGCTATCTTTAGCTGTTTGGGCAAAACCCTATAGAGTCGAGAAATGAATATTTCGTCATGAGTTAAGGCCATGTCGTAAACGTAACAATGGTTTTTTCCGCAAATCTTCGAGAATGCTAACTTAATCATAGTGAATTACCACGATGATTGCACAGAAGAGATACCTTTACAATAGAAGCGGTTATTTACCGAGCAAGTTTGCATTTTCGGGACATTTGGTGAATAAGTCATTGTTTACGTTTGCGACATGGGCCTTTAATATGAAAATCTGCGCCGCGTCGATTATCAAAACTTGATACTTTTAAGCAGAGAATAAATGTGATTCCATTCTGTCTCTCAGTTCGGTGATATTTCTCCATAAACTAAGGTCAAATATTACTCCCACCTATCTTTTAGAGCATTTCGCTAAATTCCCACTGTTTTCTAACGGATGGCTGATTCTTCCAACGCATTTTTTCTTCTTCCTCCATTATATTCAATACCCAGTGCAGGTTTCAAGACACCTTTAGTTCATAACATGGAAGTGATGATGTTATTGTAATCACAAAATAATGAAATCACTGATCAAGCACTGCGGAATTACCGCGTAACCCAGCCAGTTTGACTGTAATTCACATCACGCTTCTTGTTAAGAGCTGCTGGTAAAGAAGGTGCGCGGACGATGGCGTTAATCCCAAAACAACGGCAAAATTACATTTTTCCGCTTAATCTGGTATTAGCTTATAAAGGCAAATACACTCTCAAAAATCTGCTTCGGTGCTTCTTCCGTGTTGCCGCGCTGCCGTAAAAATATTGTATTCATTATATCCGAATGGCATTTCGGAATCATCGCGAGCACTAAAAATAACTATTGTGGCTGCACTTCCTTCCCACACATACACACACAAATTGCCAATATTTCGTGGTTGCTGTTTTTACCACGAGACGCCGTATTGTCGGCTTACATGGGGTACATTGTCGTCGTCATTGCAGTCACAGTTTGGTGTTCATTACTTCTCACCGTACGTTTCAGGTCAACATACGCCTCGCCCAACGAACCGCCGACCGTAGCGCCAACCAGCAAGCGCGGGCGGAGATAGATGGAAGTCGGTAGACGACAAACCGAGCCATACACACATATCATAGCATTTTTCGAGCGCGTCATCCTCGTCAAATAATCAACGTCATCATCGTCTGTCGGCATTTTCTTCTGGCTTGCCTCACTCTCCAAACGCCACCGTCTTCTTTTTCGGCATAAAGTTTATAAATAAATATATCGTACATTTTATTTTTATGTTCCCACTTACTGCACCAACAACGTAATACAACGGTTGCATATAGATGCAGTTTGTTATTTTCTCTTAAATGCATTGGCGCCCTTCCTGGTCCTCTACTGTCACCACGTTGGGCCGTCGAGTGTTTACCGGCAATAACAAATCCAGATGCGGCGTTTCCGCGAAGTGTAATTTCACTTCCCTGTGCAATCATGGTACAATTTATTATTTTGCTACGGTGCAATATCGCTCTATCCAATACCGACACCAACGTCATCCCACATGACGAGATAACGGCGACCAAAGACCACCATTAGTTCCCCAGGTGCATGCATACGCACTTCTTATGTTGGAGACTGCCTGCCTAAACCTTTTTTACTACGCGAGCCGAGCTCCAACGGAAGACGCAAATTAGACACTCACTTTAAACGGGCGCATGCGTGTGGCGCGGCATGCCGGAACGAGCAAGGACAAAACAACCAACAGTAGAATTGGCGGGATTGGATTGCCGAGACCTGCGCATTGCCTCTTGGGTCACCTCATGAGGGTAAGCAGCGATATGAGACATTCGAGGTGAGCATTTATGCTTCAGTGCGACGAATGACGAAGCGTTCCGCCTGGAGTGATTCCACTGCTCAACATGCACCATAGAAAACGAATCTCGATGCACTGATGCATGCCGGCGGCGCGGAGGTGAAATCCAGTAATTAACGTGCGATGGTTTTGACCCTTTTACGAATGGTTTACCGATCAGCCACAACCGTCACTCCGGACCATTTCCCTCACGGAGTTGCCGTTCAAGCCCTTGATTTCAATCAAAACAAAAGTCATGGTACGAGTCTCCGCGTAACAACGGGCACAGCAAATCAATCGTTAACCAGTCGTTAACCAGCAATAAATGTCACGTGTGATATGGAGAACCATGGCTAATAAGTGGCCCAGTTAGAATTGGAACATAGACTATTACGCATATTTCGGCATAATATCATTAACAAAATAGTATTCAGTTTTAACTAAAATGTTTGACTTTATGTGAACTTTGGAGGGAAAATAAAAAAAATCATCTCGATTTCGAAGAAATTTGCCCAAAATCTCTCTATCGTTCTGAGCTGGGGACAGTTTGGTGGGTTGAGTTTGGGCTTTAGGGTTTTCAATAGTCGCGTTCTGGCGGCGTCGTGATCCGGTGCATTGCCAGGACTCGTGCATCCCGACGCCATCATAACCGTTTCCGCACCAGCGCAGGTTGCTTCACGAGGCATCTAACTGGTAGTGAATGTACATGAAACTTTATCAGCACGGATGAAATCACGACTTTCGTTCCGATTCAGAACCGATTCTGGAGGGGTTTTACTCCTGAAAGAACTTCAACGCTCATGTTATGCATTGAGTGCAACAGCGACAGTAACACAATGCGCGAACGACGGTATAGAATTTGTTCCAATTTTAGAAGGTGACGTTTTCTTGCCGAAAAAAAGCAAAAAGAGCCGCACTTTAGAAGAGAGAGAATACTTGTTTATTAAGAGTTATGAAGTCTCTCGGATGAGCACCCCACCATGTGCCACAAATTGAACGAAGAGAGAGGAAGTTGTTGCTTTTTTTTTGCATTTTTGCTTAAAATACGTTATGTGGGGATTTCAAGTGCACTTTGAATCAAACCAGACTCCCGTAGATTTGAAAGCTAACGATTTGGCAATGTTTGTGCCCAAAAGATTAAGCTGCAGTTGGGCTGGATACCGCTTTCGAGTATACACTACCAGTTCAGTTTTCTGCGGTGAGAATTCGATCCCTAGATTCCTAGTCCAAGAAGATATGTTTTCTAGGGAATTTTGCAATGATCCTTGCAAATTGACGGCATGTGAAACTCTCTGCTGCCAAACAATTGTCAATATCTTCTACGCTAAAGTTACGAAGAAGAGAGCTGAGACACGAGCCTTGGGGCAGACCCATATAGCTAATTCTGGATGTTGTGAGTTGTCCAAGTGAAAAGTTCATTTGCTTTTCTGAGAACGAATTGTTTACGAAATGGTTAAAATTCCGGGAAGGCTACATCTCTGCAGATTAAAGTTCTGTCCAGTTAGAATCCGGAATCACTTATTGTGTTGCTACCGGCACAAAGTACCGCTGCAAGAATTGTTTTACAGCGGTTTGTTTACCTATACGTTCACTTTCTGTGGTATAAATTTCACGGTGTTTCGTGCAGTGAGTCAAAAGCTATTCCAGATGGAAGCCGAGAGGAGAGAAAAAATCCTGCACATCCACGTTGATAATGTAACGTGGTCCGCAATAAAAATCGCAAAACGTTGAAAATCGCCAAAGGTAAGCGTCGTAGTGGAACATATGACCGCAAGCTGAACCAGAAGGTGTTGAGAACCGTCAGAGCAAAACCGTGACTATCAAATAATGAAATCGCACAAAGATACGCTGCTGCTCGCAGTACCGTTCCGAAGAATTCGTTTGCGAGCAGGATATCGTTCTTATCGAGCCAGCAAGCAATCAAACAGAACGTAGATGCAAAGTTTCGTCACCAAAACTAGAGCTCGGAAATTGTATCAGCAGGTTTTGGCGAAGTACCAAGGATGCCTGCTCATCGACGATGAAACCTACGTCAAAATGGATTTCGGACAGCTTCCTGGCCAAAAATTCTACATGGCGACGGCACGAGGAGATGTTCCTGCTTAAACTTCATTAATGGACTCGAATGGAAGAATGCCTCAAAAACCGCGTACTACCTTTCATCAAAGCCCATAAAGGTCCCGTGAAGTTTTGGCCAGATTTGGCGAGTTGCTACTACAGTCGGGAAGTCATCCAGTGGTACCGCGATAATAACGTAGATTTAATCCATAAAAACATAAATCCACCCAACTGCCCACAGTCCGGCCCATCGAGAGATTTTGGGCAATAATGAAGCGGAAGCTTAAGAAAAGTGGAAAAACGGCTCGGGACGCGACTCAGATGACCAAAATGTGGAAAAAATGTGCCAAGGCAGTTGGCTCCGGAGGTGTGCAGCGTTTGATGGGAGGAACAAAGAAGGAAGTGCAATTTTTCATAAGAAACGAATAGGAATGATTTGTATTGATATGTGTTCCTTAAAGTACAGTGAATTACCTTTGTTTTGGTGTTCGCGAAAGATTTCGAGATCCTTACGAGGAGTCAACTGAAAGAAATCATCTCTCTTCTGGATTCGTGGTTTACAAAAACGATTTATTAACAAATTTCGTATGTAAACGTTTCTAAAAGCATGCCATATGAAGGACTTTACTAAACACACGTTGGCTCACGAATGCTCGACTTTGAAGAAGTCTGTAAGTTGCGAACGAAGTCTGTCAAAGGATAAGATTTTTTTCTAGTGGAATTTATGGTGTTATTTTTTTTTTTTTTTTTTAAGTAATCTAGTGTTAGTTAAGTGTTAATTTGAATTTTCTTAGTTTGCCAATTACAACTCCTCTAAAACGCTCGTAAAATTGATTAAAATAAACAAACGAAAAATATTGGAATGAACTCACAAAATTCTATTAATCGATGAAAATTTACTTTCTCTCTTTTGCTTTGATATTCTCGAGCCATAAATTGTTATAACTCTTTTAAGCGATGGATGTGCCAACTCGCTCCTACCTTAGCTCAGTCGGTTAAGGCGCAGCTATAAAAAACATGGAGACGCTGGTTGGCGTAGCCAGGTCAATATTGTCAATTTGACAATAGCGAAGTGAGGGGACGCAACCTGTAAATCATATAATATTATTTTCCCTTCTCATATCGATCAACGCTTTGGAATCATCTTTGCATTCCAAAAACATTGATCTCAAGAGCCTGGAGCAACATGATATGGATGAAAGGCTCAATTTGTATTTCAGAATTTCATTTACTTAAAAATTGTACTTCTGAACTTGAACTACTATATTCATAAAATACTGGCATGCGCTTATAAACTGTATAGGATACATATTAAAAGCCATTTATTTCAGAAATCGTAAACATCATTGATCCAATTGCTATCTTTGATATCTAACTAGAACAGTATAAAGACATGTTTTAACAACATGTCTTATAAACTTATATCTTTTATTGAAATTATATCTTCGATATTTGGAAAGATCATTTCTATTTCCAGGACTGGTAGGATATAAATAAATATCTAATTTATTTATTTTTGTTACAACCCAGAGGATGTAAGATATCTTTTGTACATACGCATATTATGTTCTCGTCTGCTTATGTCTTAGAAAAAGACCGTGCGTTTCGTAGCTGCTACTCCGTTACCGATCAGAACTAGTGTAATTGCACAGAGAATCACATAGATGGATCTTTGGGATTAGCTTTTACATCTTCAATGTACAAATTCACTAATTCATTCTATTTATAGATCAGTAGCGGCGCCGGCCACGTCCTCACGGCCTTTGGGGAGGGGGGGAAGGATGATTAGTTTGACAATCGTCGGCTAGAGACCGTGTTTACCTCTGCGTCTCCACAATTGTCAAGGGAAGGATAGAGTTGTGTTAGTTAGGGCAGGTTATTTTTAGATCATTGATTCACTTCGGCAAGTGATGCGATCAATGAAAGCGCAGTACACTGCTTTTTATTTTAAATCTAGTGGGGACAGAAAGAGACAAGTGACAAATAGCAAGGAAGGGGACGGGCCTGGGATTAAACTCCCGACCATCTGCTCAGTAAGCAGAACGGGTAACCATTGAGCTACCCAGCCACGTCCATACGCATATTATGTTCTGGTATGGAATTACTGTTGCCGCTTTTTACATAGTCAAGTAATGTAATTTGTGTCATAAAAATCCATGTACATCATTCAAGTTTGAAATTAGTATAGATAGCGTTTTTGTCTTTTATGATATCTTAATGTTTAATATGAGAAAGGTTAGACCTTGTAAAGAACGAGTAAAGTATATGTGTTTCAGGTTTTGATCCATTCTATATTGGATCAACTTATAAAAGCAAATGAGTCATATACGAATAACAAGCAGTGAAATAACGTTTAAAAGTTGCTTTTATATTATATTTTATTAGGAACCGTAGTAATTTGCAATATCTCGGCACATTCACTAGTACGTTTAAAAACTAAAATAAATCTGTTAATTCAACCTAAGCTTCAATATAGCTGTGAAATTTCCTACATTTGGTATCTTACCTTTTTTATTAATCATCATTTATGCTGAAAATTTCTACTATTCCTATAACAACTACAACTAAGATTGGAGGGGTAGCATAAGACAGTCGAAAGATTTATGGAATGAACAAGGGTTCATGGAGTCGCTAGTTCCTTGTCATGTGAATATACGCGGTTCTGGCCGTGGTCTTCCGAAGGTCCTTTATTGAGATCTACTGGCCCTGCTACAACAAGCCATCACATAGGCTATAATCTCAGGGCAACTTGCTGAGGATAGTCCTGCAGACATGGGTAATCCTTTCACTGATGGGGCGTTCTTACCACATAGCATTCACGAAAATAAAAAGTAAACAATAATACTTCCGAAATTAAAATATAACTGCCACATTCACTTGAGGTGAACTGGAGGGAGTCATTTTTCAATATGATTTATAGGTTAGGTTAATTATCACTTCCAGATTTATGAGACTAGAACTTACAAACAAAACAAAACAAACTACGCTCAAATGGCTAAATAATAACTGCTTCAATGGAGCAAACGATTCTTGAAAATTTCACGCCTGAAGTCCTTATAGTATTTGAGGATTGTGCTCAGAAAACTTCGAAGATATAAAGACTTGATCCCGTATGTCCTTTATTAAGCGCAGTCTACTTTGAAGATTAAACAGGTTAAATATCTGCACTTACATATCGTAGCTCAAAATCATCCGATAGAGTAGGTTTAATTTAAAATTATTTAGGAACAATGGAAATCAACCAAGCCGGCGTCGGTGGTGTAGTGGTAAGCGTGACTGCTACTGGCAAAGTGGGTCTGGGTTCAATTTCAGTCGACGTCGGTGGTTTTTCTGAGGCGAAAAAATCTTGGTCACGTCTTCCTTCGGAAGGGAAGTAAAGCCGTTGGTCCCGGTTCATAGTCATGAGTCGTTAGGTAGGGTCCAGGAGTCGTCTCCCTTGCGTCGGTGATTGTTACCATGTGAGGAAATAGGCCGAGGGAAAATAAATTATTTAAAAAAATGGAAATCAACCGTTGTATCAATATCTCTACAATCCAATCACCGATTGTTCTGATTTGCTCTGTAAAGATTTAACATGTGAAAAAAAAGGTTTGTCAAATAAAAGAAGGTTACAGAAGCGACGATGGTTTTTACAAAAATGTTTTTTTTTTGTCCAGGGTTGTTACAAGAACTTTGACAAAATTCGAACCATCTTCATAATATAATCACACCGAACTCACGCATATGTTAGATTTTTTAAAGTCTTCTTCATCAAGTTTGATGATCAAGGAAAAACAAAAGGAAGTCCAGAATAGATCCAGATTGTGCAAGAAATGCACAATCAGAACTCGAGAATGCTTCTAGGAAGATAGCGGAAGTTGTAAGAAAAGAGTAAAACAACAGAAGCACGCATGAAAATCTAAATTAACCAGTGGCATTTCGCAAGCATATTTAACGCTTTCATAGAACAGGTAACAAATTTCGGCATATATATGTATGTTCGATTATATCGTTCATCATCATTTTCATCAAGCCATAGCCAGAACAATTTTACCCGGAAACCAAATCTACCAAGCATCGAAATTAATTGCGTAATGAATAACAAAAAAGCGAAAGGAGTCTAATTAAAAGAGCTACCTAGGAAAAAATATACAAAGTAAAAATTCCACGATATTTCGAAACTCTTCGAACGTGTTCTGCTGAAATTTACGGAAAAATTCCGCAAAAACAAAATCTTTCTCAACCTACCGACAGCTTCCGAAAACTAATGAAACCAGAATTCAGGGATTCACCTTCCCGTATGCAAACCTGACTGCAACTCTGAACGTCTTTCCGTTTCTTATCGCCCACAACCACACGAGCGCGACGTTTGTTTTTTCAGCTTGCATATTTTTTTATTAAATTCTGATATCGACGCTACCCCTCTTCCTTCCCAGGGGAAGAGAGAGAGAGAGATCTTTGCCGGTGGCGGATAAGCGTTGTTACATAATGCACTCTGGCGGTATTTCAGCAGCAAAAAATATCGCATTTGTATACACAGGTAATTTACCGCACAGTACTACTTTGTATGTCGACGTAGATCGTTATTTACTGATTAAAAAAAATTCTACTGCTCCTTCGCCATACATACTAAACATCGAGTGAACCCAGTTGTGCAATCTTCCGGAGGTTGAGAAAGCAGCTGTCGTGGTAGCAGTCCCACCCTGGCTTTCTTACCTGTGTATTCGTTTTGCACTTCTACATTTTAGGACACCTATATTCGAAGACATGTGCAGTCGCAATATTAAAGTGAATTAGAAACACGTGCCGCAAACATGTGCTTTCGGTCTTAGCAGGAAAGCCACATTTCTTTCCTCAATTTTGCCAGCGAAATGTGTTCCTAATTTCGGAGCAAAAAAAATCAACGAAATCGAAATCGATTTCCCATATATCCAAGATCGCGACGCTGATGCATAATTTAATGAACTTTTTTTTAATGTTTCATTTCACCCCACACAGTCCTATTTCGTAAATTGAGTCGCTTTGGAGGTAACATTTTTGAAGCACCACGAGAAGGAACACCGCTAGAGTGCTTCCCGACAAAGGTGGTAGAAAGGGTTAGACGTATTGAATAATTTATTAGCCCTCAGAATGTTCTCCGATACTCGGCAACTCTAGACGAACTCTTGTGAGAGAAAAAAGGTCAACCACACGAACGACGACGACGACGAATTGCAGAGGCCGGCATGTAAGCGGCTTTCGCAGTTCGGCGCACTTCTAATGGACTGCTGCCGTGGCCACCACTAGTAGCAGCGTGCTGGTCAACGATGAGGATGACGACGACGACGACGGTGGCGTTTGTTGGTGACGTGGGGTCAGGGTCAGGTGGCGTTAGGCTCACGTGGCGATAGCACGTCTGTTTGAATGCGACTGATATAATTTATTCAGCTTGAATGCGCAACGTCATTCCAGACCAGAAAGTGCTCGCCAGAGCGAGTGCACGGAGGCGCCGAGCAGGGAAAAATGTAAGAAACCAGATTTTCTTACTGTTTCGGTTTTGTCTTTAATGCACTATGTGTGAATGGGCGTTGTTAATTTAGAATAAATGGAATTAACATGTTGTACTTGTTTAGGTTGTTGAAATTAGCTAGATTCCATGACACAAGTTGTTTTCGTTGCTTTGAGTTTCGACTCATTTTGTTCAGTAATAATAGTATAACGATTAAGAACTATGCTAAATAATGGACATCATTCTTATTAGAAAAAAAAACAAACTTTTCTGTTAGTCACGAAGCACTTATTTTAAGATAAATAATTATTGGAACCACCATTGTCAATGATATTTTTAAGTGAGCTTACAGTTAAGTTACATTTGTATGGAGTTGATCCACTGTAAAGTGGTCAGTACAGTGTGTCTCACAATAGGTGTCACATTTTTTCAGTCTTGGTTTATTTCAGCTGGGTAATGTTAACAGCGGAATTGATTATATCCGTTTTGAGTGTATTCTTTTGACAGCTTATTGCTGAAGATAAATAAGCGATTCTGTTTTTGTATATTTATCAGCTACCATGGAAGCCATACGGGAGCAAGTTTTAAAATAACATTTGCAAAAGCTTAGACCGTGTCAGTTATTCAATAGCCTTAAGCAGTTCAAAGTGAGTAAGCGTTTTGTCATGGTAAAAAAATCATGGTATGTGGCGCCATTTCACGAAAAGGAAAACTTCCTCTTCTTTTCATAGAGCCTAACGTAAAAATCAACACTGAATATTACATCGCACTGGTTTTGATAAACCATCTGCTTCCTCATGCTTCAACGCTGTATGGGAATACACCATATTGTTTCCAACAGGCTCCAGCTCACAAGGCAAAGAAGACACAAGCGTGGTGCGCGGAAAATTTTCCCGATTTCATCACAAGCGAAGAATGGCCTGCATCTTCACCGAATCTCAACCCACTTGACTACTTTGTTTGGGGATATATGCTTCAACATATTGGCCCTCCGAAAGGGCTTACTTTAGATCGATTCAAGGAGCATTTGGTTAATATTTGGGACCAAATTCCTCAGGAAATCGTGCGTGCCAGATGGGTTTACAAAGCGTTTGCGCCAAGTTATCAAGGAAAAGGGCGAGAGATTCGACTTGAATTAAGATGGTTTATTTTTATAACATGTATCTTTCAAAAGCTAAATAAATGCTACGATTTGGTTGATTTTTTTTGCTGTAATCCCATTTTGTTTAAGTGGCACCTATTGTGAGACACCCTGTACACTGAAAATTAATTTTAGTTTATATTAATAAATCGAAGGTAATACTCACAAATCCATTCGTTGTTTTCAGCAACGAAACTGATTTGTTCTTTTTATGAAGATACATTCGTGATTAATGGCACACGCGCAACTGTCAAAAGCACGAAGCTTTTGTTGACACAGGAAGAACATTCGTACATTGTACGAACACAATACAAAAAGCTACGAATATTTGGTCACAAATTAAAAAGAAACTTGTATCACAATAGATCAAAACAATGGTCGCAGTGATAATACACCCAACAAAAAAAAAAAAAGAAACTTCTCTCTGGTGGTCGCATGAAGGACTGACAGATCTACTTTATCGACTCAAAATGTAATTGACAAAAAAAGCGCAACCCCATGGAGTTGCCCAGCGTTTTATAATGTTTCTGACATTGGGTTCAAACCTGAATATTTGGAAAGCGCTGATTCTGAATCCATGGTTGATCTCACTAGACCACGCTGACTCGTGAGAACATGTTTGATTAATGAGCATGAAGTTATAGCTCTCAACAGCGCTTTAATTTTTATTTTGGGTTAGATAAATTATTCCCGCCCATACCAGCAGAAACACCATCATGCATGAGTACGGTATAAAAGAGAAACAGCGATTGGTTGGTCATCACGAAGTTCATTTCGTGCATTTTACAAAAAGGTGTAATGATAGCATTCCACCAGATAAAAAGCATTATGAATGTTTCATACAATATACGATACATTTGTTCTATGTACAAAATCCATGTTTACGAAACGCGTGAAAGCTGTTTTACGAAAATAAATTTTCAGTGTATACATCTTAATAGTTGCAAGAGAGTACACTGCTTATGACACATGTCTGAGCGAGTTTTTTTGTTGGCGTTCAAAAACTGACACAACGTGAATGGGTTGGCCTGATAGCGTATGCAGGACCAAGAAAAAAAATGAAACAATATACATTGTCATAATTCATGAACAGTCGATAATATTCGGACTTCTAGCTCTAAAGTTAAAGGAGCATGAAGTTGTTTGGCATTGTCTTCAAAAGTATAAATACTATATGGGTGTAATGTCAGCCTAGCTCTTTCGTTCAGCCTATGTATCAAATAAGTCATACATTCAGTGATAATCGACAAAATTCTGTTGGTATCATGATAATTGATTTATTCAGAAGCAGTTGAGACTTTATTTATCAATTTATAGTAATATACTCGAATGAACTTTTCGATTTACTTAAGTTTTTAGACATACTGTAAGCCATACTGCACTGATTAAGCAGATCGTCACGATCTTTAAATTATCTCACTTTGGCTAAATTGAGTTGATACGCCTAGTAATGCAACCTAGATATAAAGAAAATAGTAACGCGTCATTAACTGCTCACATAGAAACACAAACAACGATTTCATGAGAAAACCGTAGACCCAAATTTTTGGGAATTTTTTTTTGCTATGTTCCCTACTATAGCCTAATATATTCATCACATTGTAAAATATCCAATGGATATGTGTGATTATTTAAATTTAATTGTAGTTGAATTTTCAATGGAAATGAGTAATTATTTAAATGATTTTTCAAAACCTAAGCAACCATATTTCTATAGAGGGAGATGTTCGCTCATCACTCATCAGGCCTGTTGAAGTGGCGTACTTGGTCCGTGCTACAACCTACTCCGCAGTGGGATGTTAGGCAAAAATTGACGTCCATGGTTCGACTACCACTGGACACATGCCCTTTCGCTCACTTTCAAACATCTGTTTCATTTCCTACCTGCCGTACACTGACGGAACTTTCAATACTTTCTTTTCATATCTATCATTCTAGCAAAAAACATTAATGTGCACTCTTAGTGCCTCATGGTGATGAGCGAACATCTCCTTCTACATCATACTTGTTACTCCATGCACGAAGAATATATAACATAACAATTAAAGTATGCATATTTTTATGTTAGGAATAACAATGTATTAAATATGCAATGGCCGATTTATAAAATGTAAAAATAATTAAGTTGATTAAAGGTTTATGAAATTAAAAGCGTAATCCATCGCTGCTTATTGGACTGAGCCAAGGAACCAAACATAACAAAAATATGTTTAATGAAAGAGAGGCAACTGAAGAATATAAGGTTTTCTAAAACTGCAAAGAGTAGTAAATTTCATCTCAAAAATAAATTGTAATATTGTATGATAAGTCAAACTACAATCAGCAAAGTAGTTTAAAAATAACGTTTAGTGCGAAAACTAACCAGGAATATATCCCTGCTCTTCGGTTCAGAGAAGCGAATAGGCGCGTTCTGCCGTCTTGGTTAAGGCAGATTTCATGTGTAAACAGGATGACACATCAACGTTCGCCTGAGCCAAATGAATAGCTTGTAATGATATTGTAAAGATGCGTTGAAAGATCATTGCGCTGATATGTCTGAAAGTAATACGTAGTAAAATGTATCTTGTCTTCTATAACTAAATGTGAGTATACGCGTGGAAACTCATCGGGAATGGTCTCTCATAGGCATCCGTCGAACCATTCTGAACGGCCGTTGTGAGAATATCACCAATTAATAATGCCTTCTCTGCTTTCTTCTTCTCCTGTTTTCTTCCGTATTCGATAACCGTGAACAATGCCATATGGCACATAAATGGTTAGCCAGAATCTACATCACTGAAGTAAGCTCTTCAAAAGCAAGAACACTGTAACAACCAACCGGAGATCCTGGAGGAATCTAAATGTCAAACGTTTGGGACTCACAAAGGGTTTTCAGACATTAAAATAAAATTTAATCAATAAATAAATAACCTTAACCGATATTATGTGCACCAAAATTTTCTAACACAAGGCAAGCAATCAAATTATCACGCCAAAGCGTACTAAATATTCATTACATAACATATTACCGGGACAGGGAGGGACCATCAGGGCACCCAAGTGAAACGATTTGGATAGGAAGCATGGGACTGCTTTCTCCCAATCGAGGGCTCGATTTTAGTGCTGTAATGTGAACTTGCTTTTGGAAAAAGATTCTTGTCACTACATTCGCGAGTTTCGCGTAAGTGCTCTGCTTACGGGCCCGCCAAATGAGTTTTGTCTTTCATACAGAAGGGTGATAATCACAAACAGCAATAGAATCCTGATCAAATCGTTATAATATTATTCAACCGTTATGGAAAGCTACCTTGCTACAGTAGATAGTATTACATCATCATCACAGCAGAGAAATTAATCATCTCTTATCGATCGACTCAAGCCATGTTGGTTGATGTTTTGGGTATGAAACCTGTCGCCGCCAGATTCGCACCAAAACTTTTGATTTTTTTGTAAAAACAACGTCGAGGAGAGGTCTCAGTATGATGAGCCTACGCATTATTACTGAATGAATTACTGACGTTGAGACTGCCAACAATCTAGCGAATGGCGCCCTAAAAATGACCCGAAACCGAAAAAGACCACGTCAAAGTCGGTCGAAAATTAAGGTGATGCTGAAAGGCGATTATATTGATTTTGAAGGCGATAATATTGACATTCACTTTTTTTAAACACTATTTTTTTTTTTTTTTTAACATTGATTTGTACGAAAATGCACATGAAATGTTTTTTTTTAAACAGTCCGGGTCAATTTTGATTAGATTGTAATTAGACGAAACACCAAATAAATGGTCAACGTTTGGTTCGCCAATGTAGAATATTAGTGGTCAATTACGTTGAATGCAAGACTTATATTCGAAAAATGAATGCTTTAATGATTATTTTGAGTATATAGATTTTGATAGTTGGTTGAGAATCTCCAATTCTGTGAAATTGTTATAATCGTTTTAGCTTCCTGGATTTCAACCTTCCACATCAACCTCGAAGTAGCCTCTCAAACCTATGTGGAAAGCTGCTTTCAAGGTTGTTCTGATGCGGGATGAAGCGTCCAGCTGATAAGCTTTTTGCGATGCCAGCAGTTACAGGTGTACGTGCGCACGCGAACTTCGATATACAATTCACACACCTCACATAATCCTATTTGTGAGACTTCCACCATCGCCGCCGACCGCCCCCAGTCGGCTCACCAACATTCATATGTGCGACGACTGCGTATCTGCGCTTATCGCACACAGTTGTCAGCCGATTGGCGCCAGTAGGCCTATTCCTAATTAGCCTTCTGACCGTGATTCCTCGAATTACGGCTCCTCAACCCCTGCCCTTGTGCTGAGCGAACAATAACAATAACTCCCTAATAACTATAATGGAGCCACCCCTTTCCTATGCCAACCGTCTTTTTTAATTCTAACGTTGCATTCGATCGACGGCGAGAGTGCAATCATCGCGATATGATTCGACGTAATCAACAATAGCAAAACAAACCTCATACACCTGCACACCTCCATCCCACTGCAATTGCATGCACCAGTTTGCCGGTTCAATTCGACTGCAAAGAGTTCAAAACAACGACGCAAAAAGCCCCAGTCGGTTGATCTACTACAAAACCGTCGTCATCGTAGGTAGAGTAGAACTGCATACACACGATGCATTATTGACAATAGTAAACACAATCACAGCTGAGAGACGTAAAAAACTCACACATCCAGGCATTCGTGCATGGCGTTTCCTCTGGCTAGTCGTTGAAGTACATATTGCACAGGGTCGCGTGTTGTTTTGCCCGCTTCTCCAGGTGAGCCCTACCAAAACCGCCATTTTCATCCCACAATTATTGGCGTCGTGTTGAGGTGCACTGCAAAAAGTGCGCATTCAGGTGCACGACGAGCCTCACTACTATCGAGCCGAGGTGTTCGGAGGGGCTGAAACGTGAATGGTTCATAATAATGGCGACGTCGAAAATTGATGGCGCCTAGTCGCTGTTCCGCATCGTGAACTGTGTAGTTCCATTCACCGGTAGTCGTCCCACTGCCGGCTGTAAGCGATCTCTCTGACGATCTTGGACGTTGCGGTTGTTGCTCTCGGGTGAACAGATTACAGAACTTACGCGGCAGGAGGTGGTCAGAATGTTTTTTTTGTTTTTGTTTTTTAAATGAAATATTTTGACACGTCCTTGTCCCTTGTGACGAACGAGGTTACATTGTCAGACCTTGGTTATCTTAATTAATTGCAAGCGTAATTTGACATAGTTTTTTTTTTTTTTTTGAAAAACACTAACTTTTAAACTTATACAAGGAATTTTCTAGGAACCCTGTTCTTTAAACATTGTGGAATTTTACTCACATAATCCTCGAACACATGTTTCCAATGCCCTGGTGTATCATCTACTACGCTTCAATATTTCGTGTCAAATTACAAACAGATGGTGTTTCATACCGTGCACCTCTCTGCTGCGTCAACGCAATGCCATTGCATATTTTTCTCCGCAAATCGTATTAAATTGCCTGAGAATAAAAACAAACGCCCGTTCCAGAGCGTAGATATCACATGGCGCTATAAATATGACCAACACAAAAAAATACTACCCCAACCCCATCGATGATATTCGCTTACACGAAAGTTTCATTATGTCGATAGTAGACGGCTCACGACGTGATGGTAATGGCCTGGACAAGCTAATCTGGCTTTCGACTGGTTGAACTTCCCGCGATCGAAAATAGTGCCAACAACCAGCACACCCTCTCAGCCTTTCAATGCAATGAGTACCGAACAACTACAACGACCACAAAACCACCCTCTCTTTTCACTAGGAAAAAACAAGAACCTCTCCTAAAAAAAATATTCATTTCATTAGCATAGAACGATAACTTTCCGTTACCCCCAGCACCCCTCCTTAGTATGAGTTGATAGTTGCTAAAGTATCGATTTGTTTCGACGTCGAACGATGGGGGACGAGTGTGCCCATGCAGATGTACTAGACGTCCTGATGGTTTGTTTACGTTTTTTCACCTTGCTCTATAATCGCACATATAGGCAGTGAGTAGCTTGGTGCACGGTTCGATTGTCGGTCGCTATTGTATGGCTTCTTTCTAATAGCCGAGTGCACTTGCAGTTTAACGCGAGATTTGTTTTCATTTGAATGAATTGCGAGCGTATAGCGAATATATGTTGCACCGTGCACTTTGGAAGGCTCGTTTATGAAGGTAAGCATACTAATCAAACAAATGATAATGGGTCGTGTGCCTATTGTAGAAACAAGAATACGAAAGGATTTTCTGAGCTATGAAATTGAGAATTTTATAAAACTACTTTTTTATTATCCTGATCTGTATTCTAACTTGACGCATTTAATCAGAATCTTTTTCACCAACACTAATGAGCAACAAATACTTATGATTCTCTTGATTCAATCACAATTTGCTTTCATTTTTCAACAAACAAACTTGCGTATAAGTTGTCAGAATTCGAAAAACGATTCAATTAAAGTATGACAAGAATGGGCCTTTAAATAGAATGATGTCCTGTTATAACGAGTATTGCGAAAAAATTGATGTGACAATGAATAAAAGTGCACCAATTTTTTTTTGCGACTAGCCATCTTTAAAGCTAAAATGTATACAAAGTGGCCCACTCTATGGATGGTTGTGAAAACAAATTAATAAAACCCTTACAAGACCATAAAGATTTTGAAAATGTTCTAGTGAAAGCAGGTATGACCACTTGTGAACCTTCATAAAACCTATTGGCTGCCATCAAAACCAGCATAGCACCAAATGGCCACAGCTGTCAAACTTCACGGTGCTATCGTGGTTGGTTTGTGTTGTTCGGCTTTGTTCGATTCTCTGCTCTTCTGGTTCATTTAACAGTAAATAATATCTAAGAAAAAAGGTCTAGCGTTGCCGCAAATTTTGTTGGATAGCAAAAAATCAAAAACAAATTGAGTTTATAGCATATCCTGCTGCAAATCATATGCGCATTTAATTTGATGGTGAATATTGGCACGATAAAAGCCGAAAATAAATGCGCCTCGAAGATTGTGCGATTTTTCTTCAACAAAAAACAAAATTAAAATGAATACATTCGATAAATCAATCTTAAATTTGCAAAAAATGCATTTGCATGAATTTGAATTTATGGAATTCAATAAGCTTATCTGAGAGAATGGCAAAATTGGACTCTGATCTACAGTTCATTTGCCTTACATTTAAAATTGGTGTATTTATTTTTCCACATTTCAATTATTTCAAATATTTCAATATGACAATTGGATGAAATCACAGTTTTTCCAAAAAGCCAATTTATCTTCGCAAAGACTACTATAGAACTATTTGGTCATTTGGTGACTTTCCTCAATGTTAATTTTTTTTTTTTTTTTTTTTTTGAAAAAGACCGTGCGTAGCGTAGTTGCTACTCCGTTACCGATCAGAACTAGTGTAATTGCACAGAGAACCACATAGATGGAGCTTGGGAGTAGGCTTTGCATCTTCAATGTACCAAGTTCACTAATTCTATTTATAGATCAGTACCGGCGCCGGCCACGTCCTCACGGTCTTTGGGGAGGGGGGAAGGATGATTAGTTTGACAATCGTTGGATAGAGACCGTGTTTACCTCTGCGTCTCCACAATTGTCAAGGGAAGGATAGATTTGTGTTAGTGAGGCAGGTTATTTATAGATCATGGATTCACTGTGGTAAGTGATGCGATCAATGAAAGCGCAGTAGACTGCTTTTTTTTATTCTAAATCTAGTGGTGATAGAAAGAGTGCGAGTGACAAATGACAAGGAAGGGGACGGGCCTGGGATTGAACTCCCGACCATCTGCTCAGTAAGCAGAACGGATAATCACTGAGCTAGTCTCAGTGACTTTCCTCAATGTTAATTTGCCGTTTAATGCATTTACTGGAGGCAAAATGTTTTCAAAATGCTTTTTCAACTGACCATAATAAGATAATTTGAATGAGTCCTAAAACGGCATTTGAAAACAGCATTTTCCGAGTTCATAAAGTCGAAATAAAACCTTTGATAGGAACAAAAGAAACTTTAGAAGACAAGGTTTTAAGATCGTTGTAAGCTGTGTAGGTTCTCATAAACCTGACTAAAATTTGAAACCTATTGGCACCTCTTACTACCATAATAAAACTAAATTGATTTTTAGTGGCTTTCAGAAAACTTTAATGAAACTTAATAAAGCTCGATGGTTCTGGCAATCTTTGCTCGCAGTAGATCGTTATAGAACAAACAATGCTAAATATGGACCATTAAACCAGATTTTAAAATGCCTCGGGAAAAATAAAATCAATATTTCAGGATTGAGGGAAGAATGTAATCATTCAACATTAAAAATAAGACATATAATGTGATAATTGTAACAATTTGATTGACGACAAATAATATAACCAGAATGCTGCACTCAGAATACTGAACAAACTCGGACTTTCGAGCAAAATTCCTTAACTTATCCTGAGCAGAGTTGGTTAACAGTCCGAGCTTCATTCAACGCATACCTCGAATAAAATTTACTATCAGGTTAGTCAAAATGATTTGAAAGCGAGATCTATGGAGCAGTAGAAAAATCAGAATTTCTACGCCATTTTGATATTTCATCTTTGATAAGAACGTACTCAAAATTTTATTTCGATCTGTCAATTCATTCTTTGGTACAAGCCATTTGAAGTTGACGTGTACGTGTATTTTTAACAATGGAAAAATCCGAATATCGTGCATTGATTTAAATTCTTTGTTGTGGAAGGTTTATCGGCGACTGAGATCCAAAGATGGTGAAGGTATTCTAAGAAGTCTTCTCCTTCATTTCCAACCGTTCACCGATGTGTTATGGAGTTTAAGTGTGAGTACAAGCGTTGAAGAAAATCCACGCTCAGAAAGTCCAAAAAGTGCACCAATACCAGAAATCATAGCTAAAATACGGGATATGGTTTTGGAAGATCATCGATCGACTGTGGATGTGATAGCTGGCACCATAGGTATCTCACATGGAACAACATGGCATATTTTGGCTGAAGTTTTGTGTCTCAAATTTTGTTTTAAATACAGAATACTCTAACAATTTCAGTAAAATTCGTGAACAATCCTCAGCGTGATTTGTTAGGAATTGTGATAGGAATAAGCTATGTATTAACGGGTGTTCAATAAAAAATGATAATGATTTCAATACCTTTCTGTAATTAACGTAAAGAACGTTTTCTCTCCAAGAGAATTGCTCTCTGGACTCCCTAGAAATGGGTGGTATGTTTCTTTTCGCTTGGGTGCTGTCAGTTCAATCGAAGATAGCGCCGAAACACCAAGCACTCCGCGAGTTTACGGTGGACCAATTTCGAGACGAAAACGTGCCCGAGAGTACAGTTTACCGGATCCTGGCATTCCTGAGCGGGGAGCGGAAGGCCGGTAGCGGACGTCCGTCGAAGATAATGACGAAGAAAAAGAAGGAAGCGTTGAAAAAGCTGTTCGACAACAAGGACGGAATGAGTTTGGGTGACACCGGCCGAAAATATCACTGCTCCCATACCTTGATTCACCGAATCCTCAAGATGGAGGACATTATCTGTCGGAAGAAGACTCGGTCCACCGAGTACACGGACGAGCAGATAGCGACCGTGAAATCGCTGTGCCGGTGGATGCCGAAGAACTACCGCGGGACGTCGTTCAAGCTGGACGACGAAAGTTACTTTCCGCTCTCGAAGACCCACATTCCAGGAAATCGACAACCCCCCCCCCTCCGAGTAAAATATAAGCTTAAGCATAAATTTGAAAGAAAATTTATGCTGTACATCACCACATCGGATAGAGGGATTTCAAGCCATGGCAACCAATCAACAAGTGTACCAGGAGGAGTGTCTTGAGAAAATTCTTCTGCCGTTCTTAAAGGAGCATCATGCGGATGGGAAGTACGTCTTCTGGCCGGACAAGGCGTATTTTGAGCAGAAAAAGATACCGTACGTACTTGCCCCAGTGCCGTCCCATTGAGGATTGTTTCGGCTCCCTCAGTGCCCTAGTGTACAAAAATAATTGGCGGGCCAAGGATACGAAGCAGTTGACCACGAGGATTCGGAATTGTATCCGGAAGATGGACGTCAGTGCCATCCAGCGCTCTTGAGAGAGCATGCAACTAAGTTGCGTCGTACGGCTGACCAGGGCTTCTTCTCCAATATTCATTGACGTTTTTTGCAGAATAAACATTATGTTTTGAATTGAATATACTGAATTTGTTGAAAACAATAAGTAAATATTGAAATTTTTTATTGAACAACCGTTATGAACACAAACATAAGTTCAGAATGTTGACCCAAATTTGCCTGACCAATCCTTTAAACCACGAATATAAGGCACGAAAAAACCCTTAGTAATATTCTCATAATAAACGATAAATTCCTTCGAAAACAATAACAAGAAATGAGAAAAACATTTAGTATGATTCAATACAACTCATTCACCCAAAAATAAAAAGCAAGATTATATTGAAATTTCGCATGATTACATGTTTCGCTATAGATCGCCTGACTGGAAACGTAAATACCACATCATTTTGCTTTGAAAAAATTCAATGTGTACGTAAAGTGTATTTGTTGATGAACATTAGACAAGGGGTCCGATGATAGCTATGGTAAGTAAAATAATAATGAGTCATCAACGAGCTTCGATCCGTGGCCGACAGGTAACCAGTCATATAAATAAGCTGAGTATTACTGAATGAAGAGCCTATGGTTGCCTCGATTACCGAGGCACTAAGCGGTACAGCGCGGAATAGGTATCAATATGTTCTCGAGCAATCGCAACATTTGGGTTTATTCTGCGATTCGAATGAGTCTAAATGAGTCGCTCTCACTTGACGAGTCAACAAATGTAGAATCGAGTGATTCGACTATGCGCGCAAATTAATTGGACAGTCCACTTGTCAAATTGTCAATATTCCGGTACTTTCAATAAATCAGGTGACAGTATTCTGTACGTTTGATCACGGGGCAATTCCAGATTGGCCAGTAGTAAGGCCACTAGATTCTTGAAAGTGCTGGATGATGAATTAAAGCTAAAAGGAACAAATCAATTACTGCAGTCACCCGTGATAAGTTGTCATAAGACACAAGCCAACTGTTTTGTCTCATCGAAACGTTACTTAAACAGGTATTCATATCTGAAGTAGTACTTAACGACTGTTCCAGAAAGTATAAGCACACCTTATTTTAACGATCACTTTGAATATAATTAAATATTTCAACATGTTTTGGCTGCGTCCTTTTGTTTGCACATTTCTGAATGACATAGCATCAGTAAAGTGCTCACTTTTGTGTTACCTATCAAAATGCGCGGTCTTACTCCGGAACAAAAAAAAGTATCGTGCACAAATGGTGCACTGTGAGCGGACTCTCATTGAGAAAATTGGCCAAGGAAGAGGGTGTAAGCGTCGGAGCGGTACGATCTGCGATTGGAAAATATAGAGAACAGTGTACGTTTGAAGATGCGCCGAATATCGATAAAGAATATCAGAGATGCCTACAAGCGAAAACCGGCGACTTCCGTTCGGGATGTTGCGAAAAAACTAGGGACCTCGTCGAGTAACGTCATGCGTGCCAAAGAAAGACTTGGGCTAAAAATATACCGGAAGCAGAAAAAACCCAAAACAGTCCGCATCCGTGAAACCACGGGCCCGGAAACTCTACGATTCGTTATTGTGTAGAAATTCTGGGTGTATAATAATGGAAGATGAAACATATGTGAAACTAGATTACAAAACGCTTCCCGGACCACAATTCTATGCTGTAAGCGAAGACAAAGACAACGGATACGATGAACACTCAGAAATGCGTTAAGGAATGTCTCCAGAAGCGATTATTGCCGATGATCACGCAGCACGAAGGTCAAGAAGTGTTTTGGCCTGATTTGGCGTCATGTCATTACGCAAAGGACACTTTAGAATGGTACAAAAGTCAAAATGTATGTTTCGTGCCGAAAAACATGAATCCGCCGAACTGCCCGGAGGCACGGCCAATCGAGACTTTTTGGGCTTTAACTAAAGCAAAGCTTCGAAAATTCATAAAACCAGCGGACATATAAAAATTTAAAAAAAGATTGGCCAAAAGTGGTCAAAATGGTGGGAAGTACCACTGTGCAGAACCGAATGGGTCATGTTCGAGGAAATGTAAGGAGTTTTGGCTATGATTAAATATTTTGATTAAACGAGAGTAAAATATAATATAAAACACAAATACATATACGATTTGCCAAATAAAATTATTAAAACTAAAAAAAAACATGACTTTCTTGTTATTTTGAAAGTGTGCTTATGCTTTCTGGAACAGTCTATAACAGAGCTACCAATAATTTAATTCAGTTCAGTTTGGACAGAATTCAACTAATTTGCGTAAATTCAACTGAATATAAACCGAAAATTATATTTCTTTATTTTCATGAATTAAAACGTTAGTGTTTGCCTATCAATCATCTGCGGGATCTTCCAATTACAATAACTCCTAAAAAGTCAAAGCAGCAATACCGTAAGGTACCAGTCGTTTGAATATGATAAAAATTGCTCTTGGTCTGCATTTCCTCCTAAGCTACTATTATCTCGTATGTGCCCTTATGCATTGCCAAAGCTGACTTACTCTGGTCAATTATTATGCGCTATGAAGCACCAATCTCACACATAAGTATGATTTATTCAAACTTTAATTTGCAACTACCGAAAACTATGCATGATAGGTCAAAACTATACACTTTCTATTTTGCACTTTCCCTAACACTACAGTGATGTGTGTTTAATCATGTGTTCCAGTAATCTGCTCCTCAACAAACCACTCATTTCGTCTAGGATGTTTTCAAGCAAACAGAACGGCACTAGCCTCGTCGATGAAAAAGAAGGTTCTTCCCGTATTGGTACCTACGCCTTGTACACATGAAGATCGATCAGTATCAGTGAGTTGTCCGGTACTCTCGACATCCATATGATTGCTGCTGATGCTGTATCCAGTGCCTTCAATTATCCAGCTATTATTACAGCTGTCGAGCTGTTGTTTTGTTCCTTCCCAACCAGACCCTCCATGCATCACCCTCGCCACCATCATCAACTACTACGCGGCGCAAAATGTGTTCTATACTGGAAAGCAGTACTTGAGACTGCAATGAACGTTGCTACTACAGCTGTAGTAAATAGCATGCAACACGAACAGCCCCGGACAGCCCCGAGAGCCGAGTCTATTTTTAGGTCTGTGCAGCACAAATGATAATTATTTACACTGGAAATGCATCATCGCCGTCCACGCCGCTTCGCAGCCGGCGTCGCAATTTAAAAGTAAAACCATTCCAAGCGCGATGTATTTAATAGTAACACGATGATTGTACTGCTGCCGAGTCGTTCGGTGCTCCGCGGTTGTTGATGATCGGCTGAGGTGGTGATGCTTCGTGGAATCCCCCAGGTTCACTATTGTCGTGATATGAATCTCCACACGCCGCGAAACTCAGCTGACTGCCTGAGTGACTAACTGCAACCGGATGGCGTCGAGTGCACATCGCCGGGGTGATTGAGATAGACAATTCCGGAACTTGGCGCGCAAATATGTGGCACGCTGATCCAGATGCTGGCTGAGGTAATCTTGCAAGAGGTTTATAACCCTGACTACGTCAATGGAAACCGGGAGCTACCAGGAAGAAGCATGTCCGCTGCGTTGTACGCAACTGTACCTCTTCTTTCGACGATACTGCTACTGCTAGTTGTTGAGCTATTTCCCCTAATTCTTTCGGATTCCTTCCACACACACCGGATTTCATTGCTCCGCCACACCGAACACCTTCCCCAACAGCATTCCAGAGTGGGGAATCTTTTTTCTTTCTTTATTCCTTCATTCTTTCAAGGTAGGTTTGGGTCTAACTCTGGCGGCGCGCTCTTCCGTATCAGTGCACCTTGCACAGCGCAGTAGCGCTTTCGTTTTCCACTTGTAATTCTTCGATCCCCGGTCCCCCTTCGAATCCCACCTGATGATGCACCCCTCATCTTCGTCGTCGTCGGTGATGGTGTTTCGTTCCGAGTGATGCTTCTTATCCATAGACAGAAGAACCCTACTGGCCTCAGTGCATGTGCTTGCGTGTGTGTGTGTGTGTGTTATTATAACACACAACTCGTTGGTTGTTGAGGAAATAACGTCGAATGAAATCGAATAATGTTGAGGGGGAAGTGATAATAAGCTAAGATTACCACCAAACGACGAAGAATAAGACGCGGCCCCTGCTGCTGTACTGCGCTATGCCCTCGGAAAGCAATCAGTGGAACCAACCTCTGGTAGCCCGAGAACGGGGGGCCAATGAATACTTGAGCAGCTGTTTTGGGATTTTGGATTGTGACTAAGAAATCGTACCTGAAGCTTAAGGTAGAAAAACAGTCGGATTGGTAACAGTTCCAATCTTCTAAAAATAGTAGGACCGTCTATTTAAATTGAGAGGGCTGTCGGTGGGAAGTTCTATGACTATAATTTTAGGAATGAATTTACTAGTCTAAAAAATGTGTATTTGTTTGTGGTTTAACTAAATTTGAAGACACAATTGAAGGCAAGCCACCCTTCGCTATAGAGATGAAAATCTGAAAAATTTTGAACGCAAAAATTTGATTTTTTTACGATTATTTCAATTAGGTAATCTGAGGAATTGACGCATCTTGGAAACCAGTAACGGTGAAATTTCGTGCAAAGCAACAGAAACGAATTGCAATTTCAACTTCTAGTTGTTATACTACCACTGTTGGATCTTGTATTCTTGTTTACCTTATTTGTTGGTTTCGATTTCAATTTTACAATTAAATTCAATTTATGTCAATTAATCACTACAATTTTAAAGTATTCAATTTAAGTTACAGTTTACAAGGTTACCAACAATTGTAGCGTAGCCATATAAATATCTGAATTCCCTTAAAACAGAACATAACGCTTACTATGACTGGCATAATGAACTAGAAAACAGCTTAATACGATAATGCGATATTTGCCACACAATTATAGTTAATGTGTAAATGGTATCTGGCATCGAAAGTTCTAATTGATAACTGTGGAAGTGTGTTTAGAACACTGAAAAAGCCGGCTAAAGAATTATTGTAAAAGCTTGAAATTCAGGTAAGAAGAATCTGATTTTTTCTAAATTTAAAGTTATACTTGGGCTTTTTTTAGTAAATAAGGAGCATAGTTTTTCAGTAAACGGTTTTAAGTTTTTGTTTCGGAGCGTATGGTACAGTACATCCACGCATCATTTTTCTCCTGTAGATTCAAAAATTGCTTGCGGTTAAAATCTCATCATTTGAATTCAACGCATTTTACAGAATCATCTTATGCGGTGAATGCAACACAGTAGGCCTTGCCGCTTCGACTCTTGTATCATGCATGTCCTTGATATGCTGCAGCACATCAATATTGACAAACAAAAATATTTGGGCGCAGGGTGACCACCCAATTTTTATTTTCAAATTCCCGGTTTTTTCCCGGTTTTCTCGGACCATATGTTAAAAATTTCCCGGGTTAAGGATCATGTAGTAATGAACTATAATAACGAATAGAAAACAATTACTCTAAGCAAACAATTTTGAACGAATTGAGTTCCAAAGCTTAATAAAATGATATTTTCAGTATAAGCGTTGTTTATAATATAAAAATGACTACATTTTAGGACCCAACTATTTACAAATTCTGCTTTCAGTTTTAGGCCCATGAAGCTAAAGAAAATAATTTAGATGATAGTCTGAAAACAGATGACAGTCTGGAAGTCAGTTTGTGTGTGTACCGCCAAATGATTTCTTTATATTTTTTTTTTAAAAAATTTCCCAAAGATTCTATGAAAAGTTCTCAGCCATTGCTTGGGAAATTCCTTCTGGCGTTTCTATAGGTATTCTTCAGGAGTTTGTAGCCATTCCTCCAGCGATTCTTTCAGCAGTTTCTTCTGGCAGTTCATTGGCTGTTCTTGTGATGACATTTATGGTGGAATCCCTGAACTTATGAAGGTTTGTGATTGTAAAAGAATCCCTGGAAGACACCTGAAAGAACTAAAATTGCTGAAATAATTCTTGGAAAAAACGCAGATTTATTGAAGAAATTTAAGAAATTTTGTTTGCACGAGTTTCATAATCTCGTGTATTCAATTCTTCACGTTAAATATTCTGCAAGGGGTTTTGTAGAATTATTTATAAGTTTTGTCTAGAATGTATGCAAGGATTCTTAGATATAGACCTCTAAACATTTCTTCAAGTATCCGCTGGAGCAGTGTTTTTTAGAGTTCCTCAATCGATTGCTCCACAAAATTCGACAGAGTTTCCTACAAGGATTTCTATAAAAATATTGTTCTTCTAATTTAGAAATATCTTCATGCATTCATGCCGAATAGAAGAATGTTCTCGATATTTATTTTTGTTATTCGAAGCATAATATTTTGAAAGTGATTTTTGGTTATTTTTAATATCATATAGCCGTCCGAAAACCTATATATCGACATGAAATTTTCATAAGTGGCCAATGTCTGCAAACTTACTCAAGTAAATTACAACTTCTATTCTAAAGGGAACTCCGCTTCTGTAAAATCATCGTGGTAATTCCCTATGATTAAGTTAGCATTCTCGAGAAATTTGCGGTAGAAGCCATTGTTTATGATTGCGACCCAATGTCCCCTTATGAAAACTCCATTTCAATATATATTGTGCAATTGTTGAACAATAGCAGATCGATGGCACGATTACAAAAAGGCTTGTTGGCTGTCGATCAGATGGAGTAATGATGCGTTCTGACCAATCCGTCAAAAAGCTGCTGAAACGTGTCAGTTCTTGTTTGATAATTATCAAATGTTCTTGCCACTGGAACAATTGATGCAAAATATTTATAGTTACTTATCATGCAGTCTCAAATGATCCAAGGAATTCCAGATGATACAAAATATCTTGGATTTGAAGCATCGTTCTGCATCGATCTGCCACCAAATGGCTATCGTTATATTTAGTCAGTTGTCAACAGGAACTGTATCGTGTGTTGAACCCAAGAAGCTGTACACTTTGAAGGAGTTCAATTCAATTTCTTAACAATATCCGTACTTTTACGAAAAATATGAGATACAGGCCATCGAAGATCATGACTTGGAAACTTGTTGGAGAAAACTGCTGTGTTTTAAACAAGCAGATGGGAAGCTGGCTTTTATCTTGCTTAGGAAGTTGATTGCGAACTTTCTTCAATCTGAATAAGACCATCTAAATTCGAATGTTTGAAGCAAGGTTCTTGCCAAGATTTTCTGCTGTTAAACACAGATAAAAAAGATTTTTTGGTGAAAATTAAAGATGGGAACAAAAAGTATTGTGGGATCTCTGGTCGCTACAAACTTACCAGAATGATCCACACGCAAAAAACCACAGTAGAAACTACCATTTCGAGGGTCAAATTAAGCGCAAACACCAACAATTTTCACCTGACTATAAATGCGTTTGATTTTACCATGCCTGCGATTGAAGTCAACCATACTAGAGTTGATATCAACAGAAGGTCTGTCAAATATACCACAAACGTTGAAGGTTTGAAGATAAACGTAGTAAATTTGACTGAAATTTCATGGTAGTTTTAAAGATAGGCGTAGTCGAGTAAAATGGTAGTTTCTACTAGAAGATTTTTTTCTGTGCAGGATATTTATAGAAGGTAAATCAATTGACACACTCTAAAATTTCACAGCTCGTTATAGATGAACACGCTAAGAAAGGAATACCTAGAGCTGATGATAATAACTACACAATCTAAATTATGAACAATCATGTGAACATAAATTCCCGGTTTTTTCCCGGTTTCTCCCGGTTTTTAGAATTCCCGGTTAATTCCCGGTTTTCCCGGTTCTGTGGCCACCCTG
>JASCZW010011532.1:0-31727 GCA_034211315.2 Aedes japonicus
TATGCTACATTCATCCCGTGATCCATTATCCGTGCTAATCGGAAATTTAGATTTGATGTATGAATCAATTTGTTTGTTTTGTTACCAAGTTTGCTTTTAGTTTCAGCAACAAATAAAAATTAATAACATTAACAATAAGTAAGAAATCAGATGGTTAAGCGTCAATCTTTTTTTATCGAGTAGCACAAATCGAAGGATGATGAGATGAAAATGGAATTGGTAGCGCTAGATACTATACTTGTATCGAGGTCTTGTATAGTGAGACGATTTTGAGTTTTAAAGAAAAATGCAGTTTAAGAGTACGCATTGGTTATAGGCGATGTGGCCGAATTGGAATTTTAACTATCTGAAAAGCCTAGAAATCAGCATACGTCAAGGCAGACTAATATGAAGACGACAACCAACAAAAAAGCAAGGGAACAAAAGGGACAGAAGAATGAAAAAAAAAACATCGGTGAGATCGTTCCTATTTTCTCAATATTACATTAGAACTCATAATACTACACATGCGCCAGAATAATGTTTAAAAAAAAGTTTGTTTTTTTATTGTGGAAGGTTGAATGCTCTTCATGTAGCCCATTGATACATGGTAGTGTTCATGCGGGGCTTATTGTACATGAAGATGACTACAGAATGAACGTGTATGAACAGGTATTCTTGAATTCTTGAAAAGGGTTGTTGGATGTGCAATAGAGTTATCACCTTTCATGTTCAGGGCAAACAATGTCTAATTGATAAACAAAGGTGCAAACAGGTGTCTTCCATAAAAAAAAATAGTATGGACCGGTTCACATAGACTACGTTAAACTGTTGAATTAGTTTCTTTAGTTTCGTTGAATGTTGGTATTTTGAAAGGCAACGGTTGTGATGGCTGTAGTGATGGTGTTGAATGATTGACCGGCTGGAGACCATTAGTCTTATCGCGTTACAGATTGTTCAGGGTCTGTTTGGGGATCCAAAGCCAAAAAATAATGATATTTTTGTAAGTTGACAGTCGTGAAAACCTCCAACTGATTGAAGCAATAATCTCGAAAATCTATCGAAAAATGTTTATGTTCCAGTTATTTTCAAATTTGACCCCTAACCATACCGTCTGATCAAAATAGTGTGGGTGTGGTACTACTAGATCGTTAGATCAGCTGTTTGTTAGAAAATTCTATTGTACACTCTTCAGAAGGCTTAAAATGATGATACAACCTCGAGTTGAAGGTTCTACTAAAGCGTCCCAACCTGTAGTTGGCAGCGTATTACCTCTGGCTGCTTTCAGTTTCGCCCGATAAACACGAGCTCGCTCGACATCGGTTCTGGTCGATTCGGAGGATTTTCCGTATGTTCAATCTTAACGCGTTTCCAAAATTTTCGCATACGGTAGGCAACGTACTTATTCTCACTCTCACAGTTTCACAAAACTGATTTTTTCCTAGAACTAAAACTCTATCCAACGCGAATTGTTAACACAACAGAATAACTATTCATAACAGTACGTATTGAAATGTGCAGCGAATTTTACTTCAGCATATCATGTTTAAGAAACAAAACGTTGTCCGTGATAGAAAATTTCTGGATATTTGCCGGAACCCAACATTGTTTAAAATATTCCAAAACCCATTGATGAAGATGTACGCGAATTATTTTCATTTTTGTTTGTAAAATTTTAAATACTTGAGTAAATAAAATGTTAATCATAAAAACCTCTAGTTGTTAAGAGCGAAAATCTGAAAAATAAATCATTCCAAAGATTATCGAATTTTTAGCGTCCGCTGTTTCAAATTTTCGTGACGGCAGCCATTTAAAAATTTTACATTACGCTCAAGGTATGCAACGAAGAGAAAAGTTAAATTGTTTTAACCACCGCTGTCTGCCAATTGGTAAGAGCTTGGAAAGTAATGTAAGGTAAATTCAAATCATACAAACTCTCTCAAAATTTAAATTGGTCGTGCTGAAAAGGACGGATTTGAAATCTGCCGAATTTGAATTAAAACCTTCTTGGTCTTTTGAAGAAGCAGGTAATTTTAGCCGTAACCCGTGTATCGGCTTTCCAGAAAAAGACAACCAACAAGATCACACACACACACACACACACACACACACACACACACAAACACGCGCGCGCACTTGCGCTCACACAATTGTAATTGTATTGATACGCCGGAAAACTGTAAACCTCTTTAAGTAAACACCTTGAAAATATATCGACCATTCATAAAGTTATTAGCGTTTAATTTGTAACGATATTTCTTGACAGTAGCCCAGCTCTCTCTAGCTCTCTAGCTCTCTCTCTTTTAAACGACCGCTCTCACGTGCTCTCTGCCGTTGACGATGACTGCCGCGTACACTTGTGTGAGGACACGCCAATGCTCTTTCTGTGATTCGCTGGTGCAATTGAAAGTGAAAACGTCGTCGGAGTTGCAGAAAATGTCCGAAAAATGGGAGCGGGAAGAAACATCAATCTTTCTCCCTTTGTTATGTAGCGTCAAAGCGATTTTGCAATCACTGCTGTATATTGGCAGAAGAGCCCACGCCAATGAACTCACTCTGGCGCACGCGTCCGGGGATTTATCTGCATTCGCTTCTGTGAATTTAAGAGCTGTTGTCACTCTAGAGCGATCGAGTGTAATGTGAATAAAAACCATTTTGATCCATTCACATGCGCTACCCGCATGTAAACAGAGAGTGAATATAAACAAGAGAGAAGAGCTCTCGTTGAGGTGTGGAAAAATTAAAATCTCTCTCTACCAAGTTCGAATTATAATTGAGCTGAGAACTCAGAAGTTCATATTTAGTTGAAATTAAATTCCATGGAATATTATTTCTTTAAAATGTCATTAATATTTGAAGCAACTTGAAAGTTAAAGAAAATTTTCATGTTGCTGTTCTACTCAACCTTCAAGTTCATATTTTGTTTGTTGAGAACTTAATTTGAGCTTCAAGAAATCTCTAACACAAAGTTCTATCACATTACTAAACGTACTTTTAATCAGCGTAAAAGTTCACAATACATCTATGTTAAACTACTTTCAAAAAGTTTGATTACACATAAAGTTCTGAGTAAGACTTTAAAAAATGTTAAAAGATTGTTTAAACTTGAAGAGTGTTGTGCTCCAAGAGCAAAAAAAATGTTTTTTTCAAATACAATATAAAAGAACCTTACGCCATAGGTTTTACCTGATCGGCTCAATGGAGCAGCGTATTTGGATGCCTTACAAAATCAAATTTCCCGAACATCTACGAGATGTTCCAGAGGAGATCAGATGCAGAATGGTTTTTCAACATGATGGTTGCGCTTCGTATTATCATCGAGCTGTACTCGAATTTTTGAACAACGAATATAAAGGACGCTGGATCGGACGCGGGAGACCAACAAAATGGCCAACTCCCCTTGACTTTTACTTGTGCGGTAGAATGAAGAAGTTAGTTTAAGGCTTGTTCGCGACAAAATCTAAATCCCTAAATACGTATATGGGAAGGTCCATCAATTATTTCACGCAGTAAGGAAGGAGGGGGGCTTAAGAAAACGTGACGATCCATACAAAAAAAATTTGAAGGTCAATACAAAAAATGTGACAAGAGGGGGGAGGGTATAAAAGGTCAATTTTTGCGGGACGTAATAAATGGACGATTCCTATGTCTGGAAATACTTCACCAACGCGTGAAATATTTCGCAGACTTATAAACGTATGTCTGTTCATTGTGTAAAATCAATTTTTGGTAATACCACAAGCTTTGCAAAAAAGCCTGGTTTCCCTGCTGTCCATAACGTTCTCAAATCTTTCGATACACTTTTGATAACAGCCAAAAAGGCTGGGAGCCGTAGAACGAAAACGCTGAATCTCAAGAACCACCAGAAAGACGCGAAGGTGAAGCAAATATTGCAGAAGAGATCAGATCTTTCGGTACATACTGTGGCTAGAATAAGAATGACCCCAATTGTGCATGCCCAGCACCAGTAAAATCAGAGTCGTTCAAGTTAAACACTGTACCGAACCGTAAATGATAAACAAGATGTGATAGTAAGACCCGGGCTCGCAAATTGTATGTGATATTTGTGACGAAGTTTTCCTGCGTGATAATGGACGATGAAACTTATGTGCTGGAAGACTTAAAGCAGGCTTCCCAGAATGTCTTATTATATGCCATGGCAACGGAACGGCGTAGAGGAGCATTTCAGGACGAAGAAAAAGTTAGTTACCAAATAACATTTGGTTTGGCAGGCAATATGCAGCTGTGGTCGAAGGCAAGCCAAAGCTTCATCACCTACCGGAATGGTAACAGGAAATATACCGTGAAGAATGCCTAAAGAAGCGATTGTTACCATTCCTACGCAGCCATGACGCTTCCTCGCTATTCTAGCCTGATTTGGCATCTTGTCACTACGCCAAAGATGTTTTGGAATGGTATAAAGCGAATGGAGTCCATGTTGTACCGAAAGAGGCGAATCCACCTAACTGCCCGGAGTTGCGACCTATCGAGCGGTATTGGGCTCTCGTGAAGAGAGAACTCTCTCAATATAAACAACAAGCTACAACTATAGAAAAATTTCGAAAATCTTGGACAAAAGCAGCTAAATCGGTTGCAGAAAAGTCTGCACAGACCCTAATGGCTGGAGTAAACTCAAAAGTTCGTAGTTTCTTCATGCAGCCTAATTAAGTAACTGTAATTAGTTTTAAGATGACTAATAATGCACAATTAAATGAATAAAAAATGCATCTTGGATTGAACTAACAGCAAATTTGTTTTATTCCAAATTTAATCTGTCCAGATTTTGTTGCAAACAAGCCTTACTTCAAACCAGTTACCTGAAGCAGTTAATTTTCTAGTGAAAGATTTAGAAGGTTCTCTAAAGTTAAAGAGGTCTCAACTAACAAAAATGCTTGGATGTATGAATTCAGTGGCTCGTAGGACCCGTAGGAATTCCGATAAAATCTGCTCTGCAGCAAAGACGAAGTCTTCAGGTGCCTTCCTATTCCTCGGAAGTCAATGCGGGAGATCAGTGCGGGTGCTTTGATTTCGCCGTTTGAAAGTTTTGCAACTTTAAGTCCTAGAAGCTGAAATCACACGGATGAAGATTTTGAAGATCACGCCAGGGTAGACTTCACAGCGGAATATGTATGAATCTACGTTGAACTCGTTCAATCGTAATGTCCCATTACACGTAATAAGGGTACATATTATTATATCTATAGCATTTTCGAGTATTAGTCGTACCAGTGCACAGTAGAGGATTTCAAAAAATGAGAGGATAGGTGAAATCACGAGAAATGGTTGAAATTTTATTCAATGCGCAGGAAACCGTTGAAACAAATGAACGCGCATTACACGATTCAAAAGGCAGCTTTTCACAAACAACATAAGTCGCTCAAAAGCATCAAGACGGGACAGCTTAAACAGAAGTATTCGGTGATCTATATCACAATCAGCAATTTCACACCACAAAACTCGGCTGCGTCCCTCACTCACCAGATCGTTGAGTACCTTGTCTGCCCATCCAGCCCGCTTGTATGAGCCAGTTTTGAAGCGAACACCATCTTTGCAGGGTTCTTATCCGACATCCTCGCAATATGTCCTGCCCAGCGTGTCCTTCCAACTTTTGCCATCTTCAGAATACTTGATTCGCCAAAAAGTTGACTGCGCTCCCACCAGAGAGATACAAAGGCGCATTATGGCTAGCAATCGTTAATTAAACCGGTAGTCCTCTACAGCAATGAAACATGGACATTCCTCATGAAGGACCAACGTTCCCTTGTTGTCTTTGAACTTAACGTGTTGCGTACGATCCACGGTGGAGTGCAGATGGAAGCAACGTAGAGGAGGCGAATGCTGGAAGAACACCGCTAAAAGCGGTCGACTACAGTGGGCTGGGCATGTCATAAAAATGTTGGACGACAGCCCAGTTCTAATGATTCTAGAAAATGAACTGAAGGGCACAGAAAGAAGAGGTCCGCAACGAGCAAGGTGGATCGATCAAGTAGAAGGCGACCTGCGGAGCCTTCGTATACTGTAGACACAGACATCAAGAAGTTATGCATTTGGCATGTTTCATAAGGAAATATTTATGAATACCTATAGATGTTTTGCATCAGTGTAAGTCATTTTGTCAATGACAAGACTGCTCCGGAATTTTTTTTAAATTTATCTTAACAATCTTAAAAAGAACACTCGAATAACCTCGAAATGTCAGAGAGATCAAATCCACCGTTGGATGAAAGAAAGCACACTGGTCACAATTGCATGCTTTGTGAGGACCATGACACCAAGGACGGTATGGTCCAGGGCGACGGCTGTGACTTCTGGGCCCATCATAGTTGTACTAATGTGACGACAGATGTAATGGACGTGCTCGAAGTGCACAAATATACTGTAGTTACATAAAGGAACCAAGAAGGCGGCTCCAAAGAAGCCGCCTAGTAGGAAGAATAGTGCGAAGAGTGATTCCGGACCAGACACGGGAAAGAGGCCAATGAAGTTTCCCTGGAGGAATCGTTTGAGCAGTTGCAGCAGGAGAAGAGCATCAAGGAGAAAGCACTCTAGGATGAGAAATTCCTCCATGAGAAACGATTGGAGGCAGAGCGTGAGTTCATGGAAAAGAAAAGGTCCCTGTTGATGGATGAGCGGGAATTTTTGCAACAACGAGAGCAGCTTCATGATCGGTTCCAGAAGCTTAAAACGGATCTATCCCGACAATATCAAGAGCCAGAGGACTCCGATGAAGAAGAAGGCGATAGAGGTACGAAGGTTGACGGTTAGGAGGATTTCGCAAAGAAGGATCTACGTGGAGCATTCCCAACGATTTCCAGACAGCAGTCAGTCCCAAACCAGCAACCAAAATTTAAAACGCGGACAGCAAATCCGGGATTCGTGAGACCCACGAAGCTAAACGAGCCGGGGTTGAATAAGGTTTCAGGAAGTGGTAATTACGGTCCGCAGCAGTACGGATCGGCAACCATCGGCGTTATCCCAACATTTCGATCAGAGATGTTGCGAAAAAGGCGAAAGTTTCAGTTTTTTGTGTGCAGAAAACAATGAAACGTTCTGGATTACATGTGTACAAGCTCCAGGCACCGAACCGGAGCGATAAACAGAACTCGGTGGCCAAAACTCGTGCAAGAAACAGTACAGGGAGTGGCTCATAAAACCGTTCTGCATTGTGATGGACGATGAGACCTACATTAAAGTCGACACCAAACAAATGCCAGGACAGGAACTCTACGTTGCCACCTCTAAGTTGGCTGTTCCGAGAGTGTACGGAAGAAGAACTGTCGAAATTGCCAAAAAATCCTTGTCTGGCAAGCGATCTGCGGATGTGGCAAAATGAGCCAGCCCTTCATCACCTCTGGGACCGTCAACGGACAAATCTACAAGTACGAATGCCTCCAAAAACGACTTCTGCCCTTCTTGAGATCTCACGATGGCCCGACACTGTTTTGGCTGGATTTTGCATCTTGCCACTATGCCCGGCCCGTCTTAGACTGGTACAAAGATAATAATGTAGTTTTTGTACCAAAAGACGTCAACCCTCCAAACACTCCGGAACTTCGCCCAATTGAAAATCATGAAGGCAAAGCTCGCAATCATGAAGGCAAAGCTCGCAATCATGAAGGCAAAGCTCGTTAAAACTCCAAAACTGATAGAAAATGATCTTGAACTAATGAAAGTGTGGTTAAAAGTAAGTAAGCAAGTCGGTCCTATCATTGCCCAAAATTTGATGAAAGGGGTCAAGGCAAAGGTGCGGGCATTTGGGTTGGGAGAAGAGGTTCAATAAACCAATGATGTCAAAACTCAACCATTTAGTAGTATTTTATTTCCAGAAAGTTTGAAAAGAATCGGGCTCAAGGAAAATTTATGGTGACCTATTTTGTGTGTCCAAATTTCATTGAATACAGTCTTTATAAGCTAGATTGGGTGCGATTCAAGCGCGGTAAAAGGGGACACCGCTAAGGAACTTCACTAACTTTCTAAGTGAGATAGTGTCGGAAGACTCCGAGGAAGCGGACTTCACGGAAATGGAACAAGTAGTACCGCTGGAGTCGAAGAATAAGGAATTTGTCATCACTCACAACACCCAACTAAACCGATTCAGTGGGTCTCAAACGGATACGTCTCCAAAAACGAAGAAACTATGTGTCCTGTGTAAGCTGAACGACCACAAAGTTTGGTTCTGCAATGTCTTTCCAACGGTCTTTGTCAACGGTTGAAAATAGTCGAAAAGTGAAAACTTTGTCAATAATGCCTCAACGACCACGCTTAAACGCAATGCACGTTTAGGGTATGCTGATTTTTTTTTTTTAAATGTTCAAGCAGTGCACAGTGGGCAAGAACTGATGAAAATTAAGGAACAAATCTGTAACTTTTGTCGCTTTTAAGCGCGGCTTGTAAACAAGGCCATTTCCGCTTGGAAATTGTCTGAGGAATCGAATGAAGCTAGTTTCAATCACCGTACGAGTATGGTTGTGGAGTTATAGAGCTTATTTTACCCCACTTTCCCTTATATTCGTGAATAATTTATAGACATCTTTGCACGGAGTGGCTCAAGATCAACAAAACAGTGCTAAACCCATGTGAAATTTCCTGGAAAATCAAATAAAAGCTGTTTCATCTACTGCACGGCTCTGTGAACGAAGATATGGCTGATTTTACCCCACTTCTTCGGATATTCTTGAATAATTTATAGATCCCGGAGTCACTCAAGATCAACAGAATAGGACCAGCCCTATGTGAAATTTCCAGGAAAATCAAATAGAAGCTGTTGCATCTACCGCACGGCTCTGTGAACGAAAATATAAATAATTTTATCCCACGTCCCCGTATATTTTTGAATAATTTATAAAAAATTTGCACGGAGAGGCTCAAGGTAAACAAAATAAGGAAAGTATCGAAAATAAGCTATCCACAAACTTTCTTTCAAATTATGTTGAAAACCGATATTTTATTCAAACAAAAAATTGATCCTTTATTGTACGAGGTTAAACTTGAACATAATGAAGACCGGATGAAATTTAAGTTATTCCTTCACGAATTTTCGAACTTTGGATCGAATGCTCTTCATCAAGTTCGGAACAAGTGTTGCATCGCATTTTTTGGACGCTTGAGCCCAATTTTTTTTGAACTCCTGCATGTTCCCAGCTGCCTTACCAGTCTTCTTGAAGACCCTCTTCACGATTGCCCAGTAACGTTCGATGGATCGAAGCTGAGGGCAATTTGGTGGATTGATATTTTTCTCAACGAAATCTATACCCTTTTCCGCAAGCCAATTGAGAGTGGTTTTGGCATAGTGAGCCGACGCTAAATCCGGCCAAAACAGTGGAGGTGTACTATGCTTCTTATATAAAGGCAACAATCTCTTCTGGAGACACTCAGATCGATAGATTTCCGCATTTATAGTTCCGGTAGTGTAAAAAATGGTTGACTTCAAACCACAGGAACATATTGCTTGCCATACCAGTACCTTCCGACCGAATTTCTCAACTTGAATCGACCTGTCCGCATCGCTCACATCCTCCCCAACGACGGCAGTAAAGTATTGTGGACCTGGAAGGGTTTTTGAGTCCTCCTTTACATAGGTCTCATCGTCCATCAAAACGCATGCATCCGGACGCTGCAAAAGACGCGAATACAATTTCCGCCCTTGTTGCTGCTCGCTTCTTCTGTTCTGCATTTTGTTTCGAGATTTTCTGCTTCTTGTAGGTCTTCAGGTGGTTTCGCCTCTTGATACGCTGGATCATTCCGACACTCGTTCCTGCTTTTTGGCCAAATCACGTATTGACATTGATTTGTTCTTCTGCGATTAGAGATACCACTTTCTGCTCCAGTTTCGGGTTGGAAGAACCGGGTTTTCTGCCTCTTCCTGGTAGCTCATCCAAAGAATAGTGTTCCCCAAACTTATTAATGATGGTTTTAACACTCGCATGATGAATTCCAAACCGCTTCGCCAATTTTCGCATAGTAATACCTTCTCACTTAGCCATGTGTCCAGAACCTTAATTTTCACTTCCTTTTCAATACGCGACATTTTGAAAACGCAGAATTTGAATCGCACAAACAAGTAAACAAAAGAAAGCTGACAGTCAAACGCACAGCATGCAGTGTTCAGAGCATAAAAACCATCACAAATACATGCGTACAACGCAAATGTATGTGGATAGCTTATATTCGATACACTCCTTAGTGCTAGTTTTATGTGAAATTTCCTGAAAAATCAAAAAGAAACTGTTTCAGCTACCGCACGGCTCAGGAAATGGCCGTGAGTGGGGTAAAATATGGCTTATTTTACCCCACTCTTGTATTCTTGAATAATTTATAGATATCTTTGCTCGGAGTCACTCAAGATCAACAAAATAGGACAAGTGCAATGTGAAATTTTCTGAAAAATCAAATAAAGGTTGTTTCAACCACCGCACGGCTATGTGAACGATGATATGGCTGATTTTACCTCACTTACCCATATATTTTTGAATAATTTATTGATATCTTTGCACGGAAAGGCTCAAGATGTTGATCTTGAGCCTCTCCGTGCAAAGATATCTATAAACTATTCAAGAAAACAAGGGAAAGTGGGGTAAAATCAGCCATATCTTCGTTCACAGAGCTTTGTGGTAGTTGAAACAACCTCTATTCGATTTTCCAGAAAATTTCACATTGGACTAGTCCTATTTTGTTGATCTTGAGCCTCTCCGTGTAATGATATCTATAAACTATTCCAGAATACAAGGGGAAGTGGGGTAAAATCAGCCATATCTTCGCTCACAGAGCCTAATGGTAGTTGAAACAACCTCTATTCGATTCTCCAGGAAATTTCCCATTGGACTAGTCCTATTTTGTTGATTTTGAGCGACTCCTAGCAAAGATATCTACAAATTATTCAAAAATATATGAGGAAGTGGGGTAAAATCAGCCATATCTTTGTTCACAGAGCCATGTGGTAGTTGAAACAGCTTCTTTTCGATTTTCAGGAAATTTCACATGGAATTAGCACTATTTTGTTGATCTTGAAATATAAGGGAAAGTGGGGTGAAATAAGCTCTATAACTCCACAACCATACCCGTGCAGTGATTGAAACCAGTTCAGCTCGATTCTCCCAGACAATTTTCAAACGGAAATGGGCTTTGAAATTTAAGCATATATAGTAGTTCGAAAATTGATTTAAAAAAACATCATAAGTCCGGTAAAACCTATGGTACAATTACTAATATTGTACTAGTTTGTAAAGATACTGTTGCTAAAATATTTCAACGGTCAAAAAATGCGTTTGAAGAATTACATTTAGAACTTTTCTGGATTTTTCAGAATCTGTGCCATCTTCAGAAAAAAAATGAAATTGAAAAGATGCATTCGAGAGATGGACTGCATTTTCCAATATCCTGAATCAAAAGCATATTTTTAAAAATTAACTGCTAATGTTTGAATTATTTTTAAAAGATTTGTGCATACAGAATTTGTAGATATTTTATCAAACACCTAAACATATAATAATGTCAAACTGTAATCCATGGATTACTACGATTAATAGGTAAAAAAATTTAGAATTTCATAGATTAAGGCTGCTTTTTCGCAAAATTCTTAAAAGGCTCGCTAGCCCGCGTCAACTTTCGTGAAATCAAGCTAAATTATGCATTAGGTCCTAGGTAACATTATAAGACTCCTCGACTTTCTCTTTGCTTTCCTACGGCTATGTCATAACGTATTCAAGTACTTTCAACACACAGTATAGCAAAATAAAGCGTAATTAATGATCCAATACGTCAAAAACATCAGCAAATCGTTTAATAGACTCACTATTAACGAAAGATAAAATCGACGAAGAGAATCTCTGTTACTTAGGACCTATTTAATTGTTCAGCTTGAAATAGTAAAAGGAATAAATGGACGAGTGCATTTTGCATTCCGAAATGATGCTTTGACAAAACCTGCTCGAAAATACATCAATCCAAGTTGAGCCTTAAACAATCTATTAGATATAAGACACTTAAACGATCCACATCAAACCATGGCGCAGAAAGGCGCAGCTAGAACACAGTACACGTTGAAGTCAATACTCTCAATGAAATTTTGTTGAAGATTCGGTGAGAGGAATCGAGGGGAAAAGATGTGTATGTCAATTATTTCTGTACATACATTCTAAGAAGAAAAGCAATTATTTGATATGAGCCACATAAACTAACCACAGCAAACCTGGGCACAAATATGCGCAGCTGGATCTTACTACAAGTTGAAGTCAATACATTTTGGCAAGTTTTGATGAAGGTTTGGTGAGGGGGATCGAGGGGGAAAGTTGTATTTATGTATGCTGAGAAATTCCAATTATTCTCTTTTATATTATCATAAGACAATATTTTGAGTGCATTTCTACTAAACAAAATTTTTAATATCAACACTGTAGTTGACATAAAATTTCAAAATTAACTTTATTGAAAGCAAATATCCATAAAAATATACATACTGTTATTTAGAAAAAAAATTTAACTGACGAATAAATGAATGCTATATATTACTAATGAAATGTTTAGTTTTGGATACCAATTACTCTCACATATACGACCCGATATCGAAAAATTTCATTTAAAGCCGTCAAAATCAAGCGTTGAACATTGAAATATACATCTTAAACAAAGCAATGCCGAGATAGAAACACGTATTCCTCGAAGTCAATTTTTTGTATTAAGGGAACGTTCATTAATTACGTCACGCAAAAATTGACTTTTTATGACCCCCCCTCCCCCCCTTGTCACGTTTTTTGTATGGACCTTCAAATTTTTTTGTATGGATCGTCACGTTTTCTCAAATCCCCCCTCCCCTCCTACTGCGTGACATAATTAATGAACCTTCCCTAATGGCCTATGGGAGAACCACTGTAGCGGCACGATCGCGAGAACAAGTCCTCGGACAGGGCTATCGTAAACAAAGTTAAGCAAAACCGAGGTTTATCAGCTCTCAAAGTTGCAACAAAAATCGAAAATGAGTTTTCAATTCATGCGACACCTCGGAAAGAACGAAATTCGGCTTCATGAACATGGTTTTAAGGGCAGAGTGGCATTTGAGAAGCCATGATGACTCTACGATTTTGTTAGACTAAAATAGCCTAAATTTCCACGAACTCAGATCAGATTGACAAATCACCTTCATCATCATAGGTCAATTTACACTGGTCATCCCTGATTACAAGAGTATATTTTAAGCTTGCTCAATTATAACATGCGGTCAGTGTTTCGAAGAATATTAATTAATTTCCCATCATATCAAACGATGCATTTAACTTACCGTCATCACCGTTCCGAAGATTCCTGCGCCTGATCCTGCCTAATTAAACGCATAATTATTCCCGGTACCAGCAATCCACCTAAATAGAAACCGACCAAAGGAATTAAAACTGCTACCGTTTTGCTGCCTTCAAAATGAACTACCAGGATAGGCTAACGGAAGAAATCCACTTGTTCCGGAGGAAGCTGGGGAAAAATAGTAAAGGGAAACTGTTTATACCTGTTCGCTGCCAGGAAACGTTTTTTCCCTCCTTTCATCACAAAAGTTGCTCTTTATATCAAAGCACACGAAGCACGTCATTCGTGGACTCGTGGGTGTACATTGTGTAACGATTGCTCACACATACACACACACACACACACACGCAGGAAGCTAACAGTACTAAGCTAAGCTTTTCTGCAGTTATTGCATTGTAAGGGAGTGCGGCGTATATTGCACCCTGGAGTAGAAAGGCCCTCGCCCTATTGCTAGACAACCCCTTTTCTTCAATGTGCCAAACTGCTACTTGAAGTATTGAACTGTCCATGATGCTTGTTAACAGCACTAATTGGCAATCGAAAGGTTAGAAAAACCCAGCTCGATGCCATTTTACTTCGGGGATGCTTTTGAGACCAACTACCCTAACCTGGTAGTTTTCTTTTTCTCAGAAGCGGCGGAACAATGATTAAAGGGTACACACACGGTCCCGGAACTGGTGTAGAATGCACATCAGCAGCAGTAGAACAACAGAAAGAAGACAAAGAACAGAGAGAAAAAAAATGGTTCGCTCGGATTGTGGAAAGGAAAATACCGTACAAAAGAACGCTAATTACTGCTTTGCTTCAGCTTTTCCTCTGGACGTAATTTGCAGAACGTTTGAAGATGAAACTACACCAGTACCGGCGCCAGGGTGGGACTAGTTCTTGAGATGGGCAAACGGTCTTCACAACACAGGGAGGAAGGGGGGGGGAGGGGGACATTGGGTGGTTGAAAAGCAACCTCTTGTTATAACGATCTCAAACAGCTGCTGGCACAACACACGGCAGCAGTTGAGTGAGGAGAGATAGGCGAGAGCGACTACTTGAGAGGGTACTTGGGTGCATTGTAGAGGAGGGGTCTGTTTCTAGAATCGCCATGGTATGTTGCATATATTGGTACTGATGGTTTTTACCATAGGTGTTGTATGAGCTATTTCCAGCTTTTAGTAACCTTTTTAAATAGAAATAGATTCAAAGATGTGGCCCCTCTGTTTACTGAGAAGATTGTTAAGTGATCAATCTGAGGCCTGCGCCTTTTCTGCATCTTCACTTCTTTTAATCCGAACTGGTTCTATAATAGTACGAACTGCCTTTTCATTAATCGCATCACATTCTACACTGAAACCTGATCTAAAATTACCACGAAGACAAAAATGCACTTATAAGTTTTTTTTCAGATAAACAAACATATATGTAAGCAAACAATCGTATAGCATGCGAAAATATGGCATATACGTGCAAAAGTGGAAGCTATATACGTGCAAACTCCATTGCTTTTTTAAAAGCGTTGTTTTGACATCTTGTGCGATTTACTCTGTAATAACACATTCGATTTCAAAAGTCTTACGATGTAAATCCGAATTATTTTGTGACTGATACTCTTACAAATTCGATTTGTATACAGGGTGTCTCACAGTAGATGTCACTAAAACAAAATGGGATTACAGCAAAACAAATCAACTAAATCAAAGCATTTATCTTTCATTTAAAAGATACACGTTACAGAAATAAACCATATTAATTCAATTCAAATCTCTCGGCCTTTTCCTTGATAACTTCTTTCGAAAACGTTTTGTAAACCCGTCGCAGCTGGCACGCAAGATTTCTTGAGGAATTGGGTTCCACATACCAACCAAATGTTTCTTGAATCGATCTAAAGTAAGCCATTCCTCAGGGCCTGGATGTTGGAGCATATAACCCTAAACAAAGTAGTCAAGTGGGTTGTGATCCGGTGAAGGCCATTTCTTCGCTTGTGATGAAATCGGACAAATTTTCCGCGCACCACGCTTATGTCTTCTTTGTCATGTAAGCTGGAGCTGAGCCCTGTTGGAAACAATATGGTGTGTTCCCATACAGCGTTGAAGCATGAGGTAGCAGATGGTTCTTCAAAACCTGCTCGACGTAATATTCAGAGTTGATTTTTACGTTAGGTTGTATGCAAAAAAAAAGAAGATTTCCTTTTTGTGAAACGGCTTCCCATAGCATGATTTTTGATACATTCTGATAGCGTTGTACAGCTAGTTTATCTCTTGAAATGTTGGCTAGACTTTTGCCATAGACACAATCATTTTATTGAATATAACTGACCTGAAGGAGGAAAAGCTTTTCATCCGAAAATAAAATTTCGCAGTCATCGTGCCGAACCAAGAGATTTCTGCATCTATGGTACCTGGCTTGCTTTTGACGCTCCGTCAACCCGTTAACCCGTTGTTTCTAGTATGGCTTGCATTCCAGATCATATCTGAGAAGTCTGTTCCTTGAAGCAGAGGACATTTGAAATTGTTTGCTCAATTTACAGCCTAATACGGCCGGATTACGTCTTATTCGCTCCCTCACACATTTGATCCGTTTCTTCGTTCTGGCAGTTCATTTGGCACCTCGTTTGTGTTGAATATGGATATTTTCAGTTTCCTTGAACCGTTTCAAGGTACGAAAAACAAAACGCTAACTCACTCCGAACTGCATAAGGCTATTGAATATCTGACACGGTCTAAGCTTTTGCAAATGTAATTTTAAAACTTGCTCCCGTATGGCTTCCATGGTAGCTGATAAATTTAAACAAACGGAATCGATTATTTATCTTCAGCAATGAGCTGTCAAACGCATACACTCAAAGCGGGTATACTCAATTCCGCTGTTAAAATTACCCAGCTGAAATAAACCAAGAGCTGTATGAAATATATAACGAGAACTGCAATATTAGACGTTAATCCCTCTGTTTACCTCTGATCAATCGAAACATGGAATAGAGTTCCCAATTGCAGGGACTCATTCAAAGCATGTGGATTGATTTCCGATCATGGAAATGTTTTCTTCAGTTCCGCAATCTGTACATAAACTAAGAATACTGTATCTAAGAGGCGAACCAACCACAGGTTGAAAGTCTCTCTAACAAATAAATCAAATCCAATCCAACAATATTTTATGCAGGGTTCAGCTAAGTCATTTTAATTTGAAATTTACCAAGCAACGTAAAAACTGCCAAACATCAGTTTCGAATGAATATTAGTTTTTTAATATTCGAGCAGACAGTCTATCAACATCAACAGAACCACTATCGATCAGTTTTTATGGAGTTAAGTTTTGCTTGATGCTTGTTCATTTGGTGTTTCATTGTCAAATGAACCTACCTTCTCATTGAAGCGAAACATTTCAATCGAAAATACGAGCAGTGTATTCTAATTTTGCCATTTTCCTCGATTAATTTTACGGTTATTGGAAATCTAGGTTGATTCCTTTTCAAGCAACTAAAGAAGATTGATTCATAATAAAATCTTTTTTGTATTATTATCTGTCCTTTACTATTCATTCAACATTAATTTAAAAATAAAAACAATGCAATTATAAACAACCCTGCCTTAGCATAAAAAAAGTGAGCGTGTACTGCATTTACTTCATCGCATTCCATATTCTCGTCGCAGTTGGAAACTGGAAAAAATTACTGGTGCAAATTGACTTTACTTTACGATATTGCGCTTTATTGCACATTAGATTTCCTGTACAGTACACTACCCTCAGGTAAATAAACTGAAGAATTTCATATGGTTCAACTTACGAATGATGCTTTGAAATTTCATAATACTGACTTAGGAATAAATTTTGTTTTACACGATGTTTTTCATGTACAACTTTACGCTTACTTGTTTACTGATATATTCTAGTGGTCGAGACGCTGGACCCACAACCTCAACTTTTAAGATTTGAATCCACCCAGGTAACCAATAACCATTCGCATATGCAGTTAATCAACCCTAAATCTGCATTTCAGATGCTACCAGCTTTTTATTAGCATTATGTCAGCATCTTAAATGCTATCTATTGTAAAGTTGGATTTCAAATGCTACTTAAATGCTTGTAGCCTGTAATAAGCATTTCGAATGCAAAATAGCTTTCATGAAGCATTGTCATAGCATTGCAGTAAAGCAGCCGAATATTGGGCCAAAAGCGGCATTTATGTTGCATTTAAGGCGACTTAATTGCTTGATAGGCTGCCGTAAAGACGCTTTGGAACTGCTTATTGGTTACCTGGGGAGTATGCTCCTCATTTTTATTTTTTCAACATCATTATTTTTCTGAGGCACATTAATAAAATTCAAAGTTATTTCATGTGGCAAATAATCATAATGCAAACTAATGAATATCGAAAGTTCATTTCGCTGAGTGTACATGTTCCATTACGCAATCGCACACTGCGTGAGGTGGACACTAGAAGGTTATTTCGGTTTTCAGTCACAGCAAGCCTTGGCTTTCCTGTTGCTGTGATATTATCGTTTCGGTTGAAAACCTAGTTTATCGACTAGCTAAAGGGCGATACGGTCAAAATTTGGTCAATATCAACTTGACGTATTTCTTTCAATTTTGCATTTAAAAAACCTGAACACCCCTCATTTTGAAGGTGTGTGTGTGTATAATGTTGCTCCTATTTTGATTTTGGAATTCACTCTTCAGTTGTCAAAATGCCGTCCAAGCTAGAAGAGCAGCGTATCAAAATTTTGCTCGCGCATCGCGAAAATCCGAGCTACTCGCACGCAAAGTTAGCAAAATCGCTAAAAGTTGCCAAATCAACCGTTACAAATGTAATTAAAGTGTTTGGGGAACGTTTGTCGACAGCCAGGAAGTCTGGATAGGGGGGAAATCGAAAACCGGAAGCCGCTGAGAGGACAAAGAGAGTTGCCGGTAGTTTCAAGCGAAACCCTAACCTATCTCTCCGAGATGCCGCAAATAAGCTGGGTGTATCGTATACAACCGTGCATCGAGCCAAAAAACGAGCCGGACTATCGACTTACAAGAAGGTAGTGACTCCAAATCGCGATGATAAACAAAATACGACGGCCAAAGCGCGATCCCGGAGGCTGTACACGACGATGCTGACGAAGTTTGACTGCGTGGTAATGGACGACGAAACCTACGTCAAAGCCGACTACAAGCAGCTTCCGGGACAGGAGTTTTATACGGCAAAAGGAAGGGGAAAGGTAGCAGATATTTTCAAGCACACGAAACTGTCAAAGTTCGCAAAGAAATATGTGGTTTGGCAAGCCATCTGTACCTGTGGCTTGAAAAGCAGCATTTTCATAGCTTCCGGGACTGTCAACCAAGAAATTTACGTGAAAGAGTGTTTGAATAAACGTCTGCTGCCTTTCCTGAAGAAACACGGTTGTTCCGTACTGTTTTGGCCGGATTTGGCATCTTGCCATTACGGTAAAAAGGCCATGGAGTGGTACGCCGCCAACAACGTGCAGGTGGTTCCCAAGGACAAGAAACCTCCCAACACGCCAGAGCTCCGCCCAATTGAGAAATACTGGGCTATTGTCAAGCGGAACCTAAAGAAGACCAAAAAAACTGCTAAGGACGAGCAGCAGTTCAAGGCAAACTGGCTTTCTGCGGCGAAGAAGGTGGACAAGGTGGCTGTACAAAATCTGATGGCAGGGGTCAAGCGTAAGGCCCGGCAATTCGGATTTGGAAAAGCGGAAGCCTAACTGAATATTTTTCCTGAATTTTATACTAATTGAACTTGAAAAAGAAATTTAATTTGATTTTTTAAATAAACGATTTCACCGATTTACTCGCGTTTTCCCTTGACCAAATTTTGACCGTATCACCCTTTACAATCGATTTTACTGTTGATTCATATGTCGTACCTAATGTTCGAAGTAGCGCATTGTATAGCGCATCAGATGCGCAGTCTAGCGCAATACTTTCGACATTAGGTATAACCAGGGACCTGGCGGGCAGTCATTTGGCTGTAGCCAACATCTCTAACATCCAAACATCAAAAGATTCATTATTTTTAAACACGTACCCGAAGTAACAAATGTCAGGCGAGCCTTCTTCTAAAAAGGCCCGTGATATGTTGCATGCTGTCAAATGTTAGTATCAAGGATAGGGTTGCCAGGCCCCTGGGTATAACGTACAGAACGAGAATAAAATCGATTGTCATTAGTCGATAAATTCGGTTTTCAACTGAAGCCTTAATACCATCCACTTTCCTTTTCTCCCCTTTCAAAGTGGAAGATGCTCCATGGTCACCGTTTCAAAATTTGATTACAAGAAACGAAGTGACGCAACCCGGTGAAACAAATGAATGAGATAGATTCCGAGTCATTCATTCCATCAATTGAAGCAAACCTTATTTCAAGTAAAGTGAATTCATAAATTCCAAAACACTGATTAAGACTAAAGCAGAAGCATTCTCGACAGAAAGAGTGGTTAATTAACCTCGATGACGAGAAGTGCGATGAATAAATCGAAAATAACACTGCTCGAAAATAATGAATACGTCATAAGTTCTCCTTCCTTTATGCCTTTCGAATATGCTGGACCCTGATTGTATGAGTGAGATTTCGTGCATGTGTGCGAAGGCGATATGAAATAGGCCAGCTCACGATTTGCTGCAAACGTCAATTGCCTCAACCTGCTCCTTCGTTTAACCGAAAACTACTTTATCAAAAAGACTGACAACTCTGCCAAAATTCAGGCGACAGTAACCGCAATGCCATATCCGAGAAAAGGTAGAACCACTCTACGCGAGTGTGCGTGTCAGTTCATCATTACACGCATACAAAGAAATACAGCAGCTGTCAATTGAGGAATCTAACTTAAAAAAAGAAGAAGATACCGAGTGGTGATAAATCTGACAGCTCCCATGTTAAAGTATAGGACGGAACTTTTAAAATGCTTATAGCAAATTCAAATGAAATTCTAATTAAAAGCAGTTTGTTGTATGATGTAAAAAAATCCAAAAACCCGCACCAGCTGATCAATCTGAACACCAGAAGAAAGCAACAAAATCAAACAATGTGATGACTTCTTTCAATGGCAATCAACTTTTAAAGCATCGGTTTTCAAACGGGGTAAAATTCTTCATCCAGTTAATGGTGTCAGCAAGTTGATTCCTCTAGACACAGTGGTGTTCTAAACAAAACCAGAACGGGATGCATCCAAATTACGGAGCTGACGGTGTATACTGTTCTTCTCGAGTTGACTGATTTTATGAATTCTAGAGGGTTTGAGCTGTTTCGTGGAATACCTGTAACTAGAAATGAAAAGAAAAATTAGTATTTTCAATTTATATCCCACTACCTTTGCTTATCTTGACAGATACGCATATTTCGTCTACAATGTGCAGACTTCTTCAGTGTCTCGTACTACTCAAGTCGAATTATTAGTACGAGACACAGAAGAAGTCTACACATTGTAGACGACATAAGCGTATCTGTCAAGATAAGCAAAGGTAGTTGAAAATAAATAGAAAATACTCATTTTTCTTCTCATTTCTGATTTTATGAGTTATTCAGGCTGAGTTATTGACAATTTATTACAGCTATTCCGATTCGCTTACTGCGACTATGCTCATAATTTATCGTGTTGCTGCGATGCGAAGTAGTACGATATATGTGCACGATTTCCACTACTCTTTCTGTTCAAAAAGGATTAACACACCACCAGCTGCCAGTTTTCCTGATAAAGAAGTCTGCGATTTAACCCAAGTGCTCTTGAAAACAATCAACCAAAACATGTCGATTGCTATGATCACAAACTACTCGTCTACTTGCAGGTTATGAAACAAACGTACATGACCAAACTTTTAATTTGTCATTGATCTTATGTTTGGCAATGTGTATTTCTCATTTCATTTACTCTAACGGAAATGTTAGACAAAGCGACTGTGACGACAAATGGGATGCTGTTTAAAAACAAAGAAATGTAAGAGACAGCAGGCTTCACGTTACACGCGATTAAATGCAAAATACACAAAGACAAAATTTGAGCGAACTTCTTTAGCAGGTTTAGCAATCTTCAAAATGACAGCAATAAATTGGAAATCAATTGGTATACATCGAATCATTAGCCCGATAGATAGAGATTATGTTCATATCATTAAAAGTATTATCATTAAAAGTATTATTAAAAGTAGTATTCTTATCAGCTTCAAGTGATATTGGTTCGGACAGAATCTTTTTTTGGTGAGATTAAGTAATTTGCGAGTCATTGAACTGTTTGGAGTAATGAACCGCTTTGATCTTATTTATTTATTTGTCGTCAATCGAGTTTGTAGACCGTTTTGTTACATAGTTTATCTTATACGCTAAATTGTTTTAACTCTAAATTTGTTTTAATACAATGTAGTGTGCATTGGTGTTTACCAATAGTATATATAAAGACTTCCTAGTTATTACTGCGCGCGGAAATATTGTTTTAATTTTGTTTTGGACATTGTAAAATCAATACTATGGCAATGTTTATTGTAAATAGTCATCATTTGATTAATGGGTCCAAATTTTCCGTAGTTCGTACGATGGTAATTTGTTGCAAATAACTGTCGGTGCCTTAAATAACGTGTTGGTGTGTAGAAGTTTAGTTTTGATAATAGTTCCATCGAGTCAATTCTGTGTGAAACAATGTTGTTTATAAATGAAACCATCGCAAATTCTCGACGCTCTTTCAGTGTTTGAATGTTGATTAGCATACATCGAGCTTCATACGATGGTAAAGGAAATACTGTCCAACCTAACTTACGAAGTGCGTATAATAAAAACTGTTTTTGCACAGATTCTATTTTGTTTTCATGTGTAATTGAAAATGGGGACCAAACTATGCTACAATATTCAAGGAATGATCTGACATAAGCCACGTACAGTGTTTTTATTGTGTATGGATCACGGAAATTATAACAAAACCGTTTTATAAAGCCTAGCATATTACTGGCTCTGTTTATAATTGTGTTATAATGAACAATAAACGAAAGTTTAGTGTCTAACATAATACCTAAGTCCCTGACTACATCACACCTTTCAACGTTCTGGTTTCCTAAAGTTATTACTAAATTAGGTATGTCTCGTTTTCTTGTAAATGTAATCAAGTTACATTTTTTTACATTTAGTTCTAGAAGGCTTTTGTTACACCATGTGGGGAATATTTGTATCTCATTTTTGAATATGTCACAGTCTTCACCGTTTTTTATTTCTAAAAAAAATTTCATGTCGTCAGCATACATTAAAAATTTTAGTTTCTTAAGTAAAAAAGATATGTTATTCACAAATAAAATGAAAAGAAGCGGTCCTAAATGAGAGCCTTGTGGTACTCCCGAACTAGCATGAATAGAAATCGATTTTTCCCCGTTAAATCTAACAATTTGTTCACGGTTGGTCAAATATGATTCAAGCCATTTGATTAGTTTAGGTTGTATTCCCAACTTTTGTAATTTAAAAAGAAGCATGGGTATCCCAGGCATTCATCTCCATTTTAAGTGAAGATGCAGATAAACCACAAAAAGGTTCAGGTCCTTCGAACGAATGAGACAATCCGAGTCTTGCTAGTTCATCAGTATGATAACATGATACCAACAGTTAAAGTTGTATTTTACCCCATTCAAGCGTCGTTGTTTTGATCGTCAACAAAAGGGCATCTAAAAATTTTCTGGTTGCGAGTTAACGCTCAATAAAGGTTGGAACAGTACAAATTTGTAAAGTATAAGTGATTGCAATATATTTCTATTTAAAGTTCAATGACTACAAAAACAGGAAAAGTATTTTATCGAGTGTTCAAATTTTCTAAAGAAAACTGTCGCGGTTTACGGTTTACGCCTCAATCAGGCTTTGATTGGAAGCTGGATGATGCTGAACACCAATTTGCTCTGCACTCTTTTTCGTGATCAACTGGTTTCTGAGAAAGGTTCTGCTTATCTATTGCCTAATATTTTTCGCGCAACTCCAATGAATTAAGAGAGTTTTTGTCCTTGGATACGACTTTCTCTCTGTTGACGGTTTGCTACTCCTGAGCCATTTTCCCGTAGTGACCGGAAGTGATGTCTATTTGGAGGGCTTATTTGGATGACCTGCAGTTGGTAATGGTGAGTTTCATCGCAATCCTCCGAGATTGGCAAAGCATATTCCAAAGCCGAGCGGATTGTTTGTGTGAAATAGCAAGTTTGATTTCAATCGAAAAATTGGATTTACGTCCATTAGCGGTGTCAGAATAAAAATTTGCTGTCAACAGTAAGACCAAGGTACTTCCCTCGACGATTGTATCAGAGTATTACCGAGGTGGTCCGTATCAATGGCGGACACGTACATTAGACTTAAGGCTGAAGCTGGTAGGATTGGGCAAGTGATTAATGCGTTGAAAACAAAATACATGAAGGGAAAATTCTCACGAGAAGACAATGTTAGGCTCCTACCACGACTTCAGATCGACGGTGATGCAATCGAGGTAGAAGACGAGTTCGTGTATCTGGGCTCATTGGTGACCGCCAATAACGAAACTAGAAGAGAGATTCAAAGGCACATTATGGCTGGCAATTGTGACTACTTTGGACTCCAAAGGACGCTAAGAACGAACAAAGTTCGCCAAACTACAAAGTTGACCGTCTTCAAGATATTAATTAGACCGGTAGTTATCTACGGCCACGAAACATGGACATTGCTAGTGGAGGACGATCACTGCGTACGATCTACGGTGGACTGCAGATGGACGAAACGTGGAGGAACCGCGAATGATATAACATGGAGATATAACATGGAGACGTTGAAGACGGTAGGACCTAGAAGGCTACCTTGAGGGACCCCAGCGTTGAAAACACGATTAATACGTTCTGGCTCCTGTAAGCTTGATGTTCAAGCTTGAAGTTTAGCTTTAAAGATTGTTTAGTAGAACCATCTCGTTGTTCACAGGCATTCTCCGGTGGTCTTAATAATTGGTAGTCGAGGATCTTTTCCAAATTTCAATTTACTCAGCGCGCTTCAGGCATGCCCTGCTAGTTTTCCGATAGATCGCAGGTATCTGCTTTATGCAACTTGCCGCATCAAATACAGTGTGGTAGTCTGGTCTAGGATTTTTTTGTGTTGAGGAAAATTTTTCGATTTCCTGGGCATAGGTTATGATTGTACTTGCAACACAATCATACGAATTCAAACATGGAACCTGGCATCGATTAATTACAGTGGAAGTGCATTTAGAACACTAAGTTGAGAGCAAACAATAAGCTAATTGTGAAAGCAATAAGCTTGAAATGCTAAAGAAAAGAAAAGAGTAAACCACCAGCAAACCGAAAGACGTTGTGTGAAGTTGCTGAAAGAACTAAGAAGGGACTATCCAAACCTTTTCCGGAATTTCATTTGGGTTGAACTTTCTTTTAGGAACTACACTCATGAAATGTATATCTACGTTTTCTCCTTCCTGTCGAATGCAGATAACATGCAGATGTTGTGGACAGATACAACATCAAAACAATAGCTTAAATAATTCTTCAGAATTTTGATATCAATTCTTTCCATTTGTTAGTAGGTAATGTTTGTTATTGAAAAATGTTCTGTTATATAATGCTCCAAATAGATATCAGTATGTAAAGCTAACGTCCTGTACTGTCTAGAACAACTTTAACAAAAATCTAGAAAATTAGCTTAACTTAATTCACTACCATCGACTGGTGCTGAAAGCTGTTCTAGTGTAAACTGCAAGCAAACATCCTGCTTCCGCTCCGTCTAAAAGCTCATGCACCATAATTTTCCCAAACAGTAGGAGTTAATTTCAAACCAACTTTTCCCATTCGCTTCCTGCTCTGCTGGCCTTTCGCACACGAGTCACATCGTTGATAGTATCTTTTTTTTCTCTCTCCTTCACTTTCAGCGCCCAAAGGCAGGAGTCCTCTCGGTGGCGACGTCTGGGTACTGCTAATTAAAGATGCCCGCCAAAATGATACCGATATTTACGTGTGCGAAGTGAATAGCGATCCGGTGGTACGAAGTTTTCATCCCCTGAGAGGTAAGTATTACATTTGTTTTCTGGCGATACTCAACTACACCTTGTATGCGACGACTGCCGACCGCCTTCTGACGACGACGACGACGACGGCGAACATACTGAAAGAAAATCCTGGGGAAATTCGCGAACCTTGTCGTACCAGTAGTTGAACTTTTGCTAAAGCTGAGCGAAACAGAAAAGAAGAAGACGAAAAAAAACCCTGTTCTTTAATGGGAAACTGGAATGGCTAGAACCGCACCTACGCTACACTTTTGAACAAGGATGCAAACAGAAACTTTGCTTCCACATGTTTGCCACCGCAAACTGCCAATCTTTCTGCGTGCCGTTTTCCTTCTGCCGGCGAAAAACTGGTTACGATTTTGAGACCCGGAGTGAATACATTTCCCCATGCTTTTGAACTTTGTTAGAATCTTGCTACACGTGTACCGTCAACTGGAGGGAAATTGAGCTACTTCAACTTTCTATTTCGTAAGAGCGAATGTTGACTAAAACCGAAATTTGTCGAAACAGGATGTCCGTAACATTCAATGTCAGTTTTCGCTTTATATTATTAATATAATCTAAAACCTTAACGGAATTTTCTCATACAATGAATTTATGAGGCCAATTATAGAAGTCGAGTCGACCGTCACTGTATAAATTCAGTAAATTTGTACTTGGAATTTGGAAATTTACCTTCTAGCTAAATTGTTAATGGGATTAGGCCTTGATTCTTAGGAGTTAAGAAAAATTATACCCAAAATTTAGGGTACACCCTAGAAACTTCAGAGGGAGACTTCCCAGAGTTTCAACTAGATAATTTCAAAAAATTCATGAAGAAAAAAAAACTTCTCCGAAGGCCAGGCAGAAACTTTTCAGAATCATAGGAAGCACTCGTTAGTAGTTCAAGCTTAAAAAACCCAAAAAAAAATCAGGACCAAACATCATAGATGTATATAAAGTAGACCATATTTCTCAGAATTTCAGGAGAGAAATCGAAAATCAGGAGAAAACATCTCAGAGCTTCAGGAAGACGTTTAAAAAAGTTGGCTTTTTAGATGTTTGGAACTTTTAGGAGGTTATGGAGTTCTTCCCAGAAGTTCAAGAAAAAAAAATTCCCCAGAGTTCAGGAAAAAACTATAAATTTCCAAAAAATTAGAAAAATAAACACTTCCACAACACTCAGGACGATACGCCCTAGAAGTAAAAGAGAGAACCTTGTTCTCTGATGTTCAGGTAACAATTTCCCAGAGATTCCGGTAAAAACTTCCTAAAAGTTTAGTTGGAACTTCCCAAAATTGCTAGAGAGTTTTCCCGAAATTCAGAAGAGAATATTTCTGAATTTCAGAATGAGGATTTCTCAAAGATCAGGAAGAAACCTCTCAAATGCACAGAAAAAAAATGTTCCAGAAGCCAAGGGGGTACTTTTTAGTAGTTTGAGCAAGAATTTCTCAGAATTTCGTAAATAAAGTACCCCGAAGTTCAGGAGAAGATAAAACTTCCAACAAATGTATGGGAATCTTCCTAGAAACTCTGGGGAGGATTTTCCCAAAATTCCGATAAAATTTTCCTCGGAGTATAGGATTGGACTTATTACAAGTTAATAAGGAATAAGCTCAGGAAAAAAAATCCCCAAATTTCAGGAAGAAACTTACCAGAGAAGACACTACCTAAAAAAGGAATTTCTCAAAAATTGCATGCATTCAGGAGAGGACTTCCAGAACTTCCTAAAAGTTTAGTTGGAACTACCAAAAAGTACTAGAGTGCTTTCCTGAAGTTCAGAATCGAACAGTCCAAAATTTCATAATGAGGTTTTTCCAGAAGTTTAGGTAGTTGCTTCTGAGAAAATCTGGAAGAAAGTTTCCAGCAATACAGATGTACTTCCTAGTAGTTCAAGCAGTAAGTTGCCAGAAAATTGGGAACAGACTTTCTCGAAGTAGAAAACTTTCCTGAAGTTCATAAGAGAACTTCTCAAAATCTCAAGAAGAAACTTTATTTAACGATGTTAAATCTCCTAAAAATCTTGGCGAAATTTCCCAAAGCTTTGCAGAAATATTCTTCGCAGTTCAGGATGGGAATTATCAGAAGCTTAGAAAGTAACTAAGTTCAGGGGAAAAAACTTACCTGATGTTTCTGTAAGGTTAGATAGGTTTTTTCTTTGCGTTCCTATGGCTATGTAAAAACAAGTTCAAGTATTATGAAGTAATATGTAATTAGGATCGAGCTTACCAAAAACATAAACAAATCGTTAAATAGAAAAACTTTTAACTAAATAGAAAGTCGACGAAGAGAACCTTTCAATTTTACTAAGAACCCAATGTTTTAAACAGCTTGAAACATCGAGAAGAACAAAGAGAGAAAACATTTGAGATTGAGAGGACGGAAAAGAATCAGAAGACGTTCGCGATGAAGATGGTGGCCATGGATAAAAAGTTAGCGGAGTTCTCGGGAAGTCCGACGTCGAAGATGGTGGAGTCAAAGGTCGTACCAAGTAATTCGCGGGCTGGTCCTTTCGGCAAAACTGACCGAAAAGTGTTGGAGCTGACGATGGAAAACCTCAAGTGGCTAGCGGAAGACGAAGATACCGATAAGGATGATAGCAGCGAAGAAGAAGAAGAAAAAGAAGAATAATAATAATAATAAGAAAAGACAATGATTACGAAGAAGCGGATCGTCCAGACCCACGTGTTAACGTCACAAAGGAAAACGTTAAACCAGGTGCTTTGCAGACGAGTAGGAAGACGGCCGAAAAGGTGACCCAAGACGAGCTGGGGTGACAGCAGGTCAGACCGACAAAGGCTCAGCTGGCTGCGAGAATAGGATGGACTTATAAACTTCCCAAATTCTCGGGCAAACCAGCGCAGTGGCCATTGTTCTATGCGGCCTCCAAAGCCTCAAACGATGCCTGTGGTTACATGAACCATGCAGGAGGCGCTCGACGGAGATGCTCGCGAGCTAGTGTCGGGCCCATTACTCCTTCCGACATCGATCCCGAGGGTCATCGAGAAGGTCCAACAACATTACAGCCACCCAGAGCAGCTGCTAGTAAGTCTGCTCGACAATGTGGATCGATTGGAGCCCCCGAAAACGGACAATCTTCGGAGTTTTATGAAGATTCTGTAGAACGTGTTCGAACTTGTAGAATGTATAAAATTAGGATAAAACCTACAATGTTACTTGGGTTGTGAACCGGGAGAAGTTGTGTCACGTGTGTCTCAACAAACACGGAGAGCAGTGTAAATTCGAAATCCACTGCAACGTTGGGGAATGCAGAGAGTTCCACAATCCACTGATGCATCCGGTGGGACACGTGGTCGGGTTGAATGCGCACATACGGACAAACTGGACAGTATTGTTCCGGATTGTTCCAGTCCAGCTACACTGTGGAGAAAAATCAGCGACGGTGTTGGCGTTCCTGGATGAAGGTGCTTCGATCACGTTGGTGGAGAAAAATCTTGCAGATCACCTGGTTGTGGTTGGAGTACAAGTCCGGCCGTCGCCAATCAAATTTGTTGGCTGCTACAAAAGTTGGGTTCCTATTGGAACAAAGAACCAACATATGATGTAGAAGAAGATGTTCGCTCATCACCATGAGGCATCAAGAGTGAACAACAATGTTTTTGGCTAGAATGAAAGATGTGAAGAGAAAGTGTTGAATGCTCCGTCAGAGTGCGGCAGGTAGGAAAATTAACAGATGTTTTTGAAAATTGAGCGAAAGGGCATGTATCCAATGGTACTCGAACCATGGATGTCAATCTTTGCCTAACATCCCACTGCGGGGTAGGTTGTAGCGACGGAACAAGTCCGCCACTTCAACAGGCAAAAATTGACGCATGGAAAGACGCTCATGTACCACTGTGGCTTGTATGGTTATTCTAGCGATCTATTGTGTGCACTCTGTTTATTGATGCTCACATGGGAGAGGAACTCTCTCTTTTTTGGGTTTGTTTTGATTCGCACCGACTGACGATCACTAAAGTTCATCTGTTAATTTTCCTACCTGCCGCACTCTGACGGAACTTTCAACACTTTCTCTTCACATCTTTCATTCTTGCCAAAAACATTGTTGTTCACTCTTGATGCCTCATGGTGATGAGCGAACATCTCCTTCTACATCATAATCGTTACTCCTTGCACGGAGAATACATAACATAAAAATTAATGTACAACATATGATGTTTGAGACCAACATACATCCTCAATGTGTAAGAACTGGTGACCCAATGAAGCAATACCGGCGCCGGCCGTGCCCGAAGGATGGTCAAGTGGAATGGAAAGAGACGTGTTGACGTGATACTCGCTTTGAAGGAATTCGAGAAATCCTCTGCACTTCCACGAGAAATCACTGGGATCTTGGATAGTTGGTAAAAGGTAAGCAGCAGGGTTTGTTTTGGTTAACGATACGCTGAAATTATGTAACTAGAACTATTGTCAAGAAGCATGGGAATGCTTCAATTAGCAATAAAACATCAAACGCCAGTTGCACCGCACTCCGAACAGTCTGACATGACCTAATCACCGTTAGCTAGTTAGTCCAATATTCAACACTTATGTCGTTTTCGGTTATTGTCAGTGCGGAGCTGAGCTCGCCCTAGGTCCGCCCTAACAGCTGTCAAAACGTTTTTTTATTCAATCGGGTCGGATCTGGATCCGTTCTGGATCCGACCCAACATCGATGAGGTTCGCTTTCAAATTTTTTCGAGGTCCAACCTGGATTCACCAATACACAAACATGAACTGTAAATGGTTTATGTTTGTTCATGTTTAGGCTTTGCACAAATACCATCATACTGTCTTGACTCTGGATCCGTTTACGTTCGGTAATTGCGAGTCAGAGTTAGACCTGACCCAGGTTTAAAACCGAAAACGACATTAGAGTGCGCTGTAGCACCTTGAAGCGAACCCACACCCCAAAGGGCAGTTTGATTACAAGAAGAAAGAAAGAAAATAAACACATAACCCACACATAAGTATACCTCTCTATTTATGATGAAGCACTGCAAATTGGACAAACAAAAATTGGCACATGTTTTCAACGGAAACTTTTACACCACATTTACGCGATCTTTATTCAACGACGACGGCGCTTTATTCTTCGCCGCGAATTGTCCATTATCCAACTCAAAATCAGCAGTGACAGTTTTGTTTTTGAGCTAGAATATTTTACAGAACGCAACATTGTTGCCCTACATAAATTTTTAGTTTCCGGATTTTTTTTCAACACAAATCTTTCAGAGTATTTGCAATTAGAATACTCTCCGTCCCTCACAAGTGCATACACTATTTTCCCTCGGAAAAGAGTAATTCTAGACAAAATAGTCAAAAGGTCGAGAGTAACATTTTTAAACAATGACTTCTAGCGTAATTTTCTGGGATCTACTTGCTCCCACAAACAAAATAGAACCAGAAACAAATCGAGGTAGTTATTACCTTCCTATCGGTAGTTGATATAGATTTTAACAATCTGGCATTTCCAGGAAAACTACGGTTTAAGTCATTGTTTACAATTGTTACTTTCGACATTTTAACGATTTTGCCTAGTATTCACTTCCGAACCGGAGCTGGTGTTAAAACAATGCGAAATCCGGATCTTTCAATCGGAAAAAATCTTTCAAGAATTCACAAATTCACTCTCCCGACAATAGGAGCGGCATACGACGGACGGAGATTTGGCGAGGTCCATTTCCATTGCCAATTCCATTCCATTTCGCACTTTCATTTCCGACAAATTCTTACACAAAAATCTCACTTCATAAATTAACGAAAAAAAAGCGACACCGAAGGAAAACACATCCACTTGTTATCAGAGTCTACTACGATCCAAATCGGAAAAAAATGTTCACGCCGAAAAAGTAGTGTGTAGAGATGAATTAGACATGGAGTTTTCATAATGGTAAACAATGGCTTCTTCCGCAAATTTCTCGAGAATGCTAACTTAATCATAGTAAATTGCCACGATGATTGTACAAAAGAGATGTTCCCCTTTACATAAGAAGTGGTATTTTACTTGAGCGAGTTGTCATTTCCAAGAAATTTGCGGAAGAAGACATTGTTTATGTTTGCGATATTGGCCCTTATTAAAACTTCATGTCGAATTTTATTTCCTGCAATAAACCCTGCGGTCGGGTTTACATTTCAGAAAAACTGTAATTTTTCCGCCACGGGAATTCAAATCCCGGGCTTTACTTAAAACACCTATGTACATAGTCACCCAAATCCCGTGACACTTTTCCATATCTGTAAACCAGCCTTAAAGCTAAAAATTTATAGAGTTATTTGAAGAGATTGCATTCTTCCGATGTTAGCAAAGTTGTTCAGCAGATGATTGGCTATATTCTGAGTCAATCAGACTTCCAGTGAGGTACCACCTGGTACTTTGCGAGAACTGTGAAAAAGCTTCAAAGGACACTAATTTAAGCGGGAGGCAAAGTTCCGTAGTGCATATAGATCAATACCAAAACGATTTTACTACTAAAAAAACAATGCATTATTAGTTTGGT
>JASCZW010011533.1:0-31738 GCA_034211315.2 Aedes japonicus
AAGGAGTGTATCGAAAAGTAGTTATAAACTTCCAAATAATAAAATAGGCATGAAAACATGGTTAAATTTAACATACTATTTCAGTTTATTATAGCTAACATGTTTACAAAAGATCCAAACGGAAAAACTAGTCATCATGTTCATTTCTGTAGAATGCCCGTACCTTTGATTTGACACCTGCCATCAAATTCTGCACAGTGACCTTTGTGCACTTCCTGGATGCCGCTGCCCAATTTTTCTTAAAATCGGTCATGTTTTGGGACACTGTACCATCCTTCTTAAATATACGCTTGACTATTGCCCAATAGCGTTCGATCGGTCGCAACTGGGGACAGTTTGGTGGGTTGATGTCTTTTTCTACGAACTTGATGTTATTCTCCGTCAGCCACTGTAGAGTGGATTTGGCGTAATGTGCCGATGCCAAATCTGGCCAGAAGAGAGGAGGGGACTGGTGCTTTCTATACAATGGTAGCAACCTGTTCTTCAAACATTCCTTTTGATAAATCTCAGCATTTATAGTTCCTTTTGTATAGAAAATTGAAGAACGCAAGCCACATGTGCAAATAGCTTGCCAAATGAGCACCTTCTGACCGAATTTCTCCATCGCAACAGTCGTATCTGCGGTTGGCACACGTTCCCCAACAGATTTAGTATAAAACTGCGGCCCCGGTAGCGTTCTTGAATCTTCTTTAACGTATGTTTCGTCATCCATCAAAAATGCACTGGTCGACATTGTCCAAAATGCAGCTGTACAGCTTTCGAGCCCTGGTTTTGGCACGAGACTCTTTGTTCCGGAGTTTGTTTGGGCACTTTCTGCTTTTTGTACGTCTTCAAGTCATTCCTGCGCTTGATTCGTTGAATCATTCCGATGCTGGTCCTGAACTTCTTGGCTAGATCACGAGTAGAGGCAGATTTGTTCCGTTGAATATAATCCACAACTTTTTGGTCCAAATCGGGGTTGCTGGAGCCGGGTTTCCGGCCACTTCTTGGTAAATCCTTGAGGGAGCACTCCTTACCAAACTTTTCGATGATGCGTTTTACACTTGCCGGGTGAACATTTACTCTTTTCGCAATCTGGTTGTAAGTAACACCCTTTTCGGTGCACCAAGTGTGCAGAATTTTCTTTTTAGTCTCAAATTCAATTCGCGACATTTTGAATACAACTTTATCAACGGAAATGAATGAACCGAATAATCATTTTTGGCATGTAAACAAAGCAAATGGCGCTTACACGCTAAAAATATATACAGTAGTTTATGCGTAATAACGCATCGAATGTTTATAACTACTTTTCGATACACTCCTTATCGAAATTCAGCCGCTCCATCTCCTCCAACGTTCGCTTCGAGTAGTGGGCCGACGCCAGATCCGGCCAGAACACCGCGTCTTCGCCCTTATGGTATTTCTTGATGAACGACGCAACTTCCGGCAGGCACTTCGTACTATTAATTTGCCCGTTCACGGCCAGCCCGAAGCGAAAAAAGAGCCCTTCTCGCTGGTTGTCCGCCACAGCGGCACCTTCTTGGGGAACTTGATGTGCGTAATGAACTTCACCTCTGTGCTCACATCCTTCGTGGAGGAAGTACAATACGAAGTGCCTTGCCAGGCGGTGCCATCCAGGGTGAGATAGGTCTCGTCGTTCATCACCACCGCCACGTCGTGATTCGCCGGGAAAATCGAGTTGACCATCTCATTCAGCCGCTGCCTCTGCGTCATTGCCTGCAGCTCCGAAACCAGTGGACGCGAGTTCCGCTTCCTGACGTCTATGTTCATGTTCGCCAGGTACTTTTTCACTATTTGGCCGGTTGAACCGACCGCCCGGCCAAGCGCACGCAGCGGTGGAGCCACTTTTCCCTCGGTCTTCCTCTTCAACATCCTTTGGAGCTTCTTGTCACTAAGGGTCGTCGGCCGTCCGGAAGCGGGCTTTCTTTCGATACTCTGATTGTTGTATAATAGTGTCAAGATGTTGTAGATGCCGGAACGGGCGTATCCGGCGTCCACAAAGTGCTGCACGATGTCCGTTTTCGACGCGGTCGGGTGCCATTCTTTGAACGGTGTTGGTTCACTGTTTTTGCTATCACGATAAGAGTTCGACTGATAGACATTGGCGTAACTACTGGGGGACTGCCTAGAGGAGCACCCCCCCCAGAATTTTTTCCTAATATATTTCTAATTTGAAATGAAACACTATTATTTTTTTGTACTTTGCTCCCTTCAGAAATAGTTTGAATGAGTTACTTTAGAAGTATGAGTCTTTACTCATTTGCATTCTTTTACACACACTCAACCCACTGTACCTTATATGATGAGAAAAGTTGGTATATTTATCAAGAAAACCATAGTTAACGACAATTAGATACATGAGAATTCCACACAGATAAAAAGAAACATTGAATTTTCTGCGTTTCTAATGCACATAAAGGGAATGCTAAATTTGTCAGAAAATAATGGGATATTTCATGTAAATTTAAGCCAGATAACGGCTGAATCCAGCCTGTTGTATGAAAGATTGCCAATATTGTTGTATGGAACATGAAAAGTTGCAAACAATTTCGTTGTTTACGTCTCCTTTAGCTTGGATTTAAACGAGAGGATATTTTACACGCTTGGTAAAATTAATTATTTTTTTCTGTGCAATATATCAACATTACATCCACTTCGCTCGAGAGTTTGCGTCTGTTAAAATGTGTTGAAATTGGAAATATCTTCCCAATATCATGGGATCCTAGTTGTGAACAGCAATTTTTGCTAGAACCACAGATGTAAAGAGAAAGTATCGAGCTCGGCAGGTTATGAAAGTAGTTTGAAATTGAACGGAGGTCTTTTGTTAAGCAGTATTTTGAAGCAAACGCACACACTTTTGCCACACATTCCCATGCGAGGTAGGTCACGAATCCGCCACCTTGACTGACAAAAATCTATGCGCTTGATCATGCGCAAATACCGTCAAAGGCACAGAATGGTTCTAACGATGTGAGTTTTTACACTCACAGAAAAAAATAATTAATTTTAACAAGCGAGTAAAATTTTCCCTCATGTAATTATAAGCCACAGGAGCGTGAACAACGATATTGTCTGCAATCTTTCATACAACAGGCTTGATTCAGGCGTTATCTGGCTTAAATTTACATGAAATATCCCATTATTTACTGCATTCCGTTTATGTGCATTAGATAACGCAGAAAATTGTGGCTGGATAGCTCAGTCGTTATCCGTTCTGCTTACTCAATTCTCGTAAAAAGTGGAACAACTCAATTGATGAGTTGTTCCACTTTTTACGGAAACTGAGTAACTTTTCCGTGAGAAAAAAAAGGGACAGTAATACAAATGAAAGAGAGGCAGTTTTGAGCGTGTTGACAATTGTGGAGACGCAGAGGTAAACACGGTCTCTAACCAACGATTGTCAAACTAATCATCCTTCCCCCCTCCCCAAAGACCGTGAGGACGTGGCCGGCGCCGGTACTGATCTATAAATAGAATTAGTGAACTTGTACATTGAAGATGCAAAGCTTACTCCCAAGCTCCATCTATGTGGTTCTCTGTGCAATTACACTAGTTCTGATCAGTAACGGAGTAGCAACTACGCTACGCACGGTCCTTTTAAAAAAAAAAATAAAAAAAAAAATTAGATAACGCAGAAACTTCAGTGTTTCTTTTTATCTGTGCTCCCTAAAACCACATGTGATGGAAATCAATTTCCAATTAGAGGTTTTAGAACCACAACTTCTCATTTTTACCAGTAGTGTTTTTTCTCGTCGTTGTTAGCTTAACAACCTCGGAGAGAAACCCAGTAAGGTGTCGTATGCTGATCCTCTTAAGGGAAGGTCCATTAATTATGTCACGCAGGAAGGGGGGAGGGGGGGGTTGGGAAAACGTGACGATCCATACAAAAAAATTTGAAGGTCCATACAAAAAACGAGACAAGGGGGGAAGGGGGGGTTGTAAAAAGTCAATTTTTGCGTGACGTAATTAATGGACGTTCCCTAACAGCATGTGTTGATGGGGGTTTCCATATTGAATAAATACACTACTAATTATGTTTTTTTATTGCGTTTACTTCGGAATACTACTTAACAAAAGCTCTACGCCGTAGCTCTAAAGAATTCTGAATTATAATAATTCAATTCTATTTATATTAAAACCTCTATCTAAAATAATAGCCACAGTGAAATGTAGAGCCTGTTAAGTTTAAACATAAGATTTTAAACACTTTTCTATGTACATTTTTTTAATTTTATTATTCAAGAAGGTATTGCAATAATGAGTTTTATTTGAAGGCGCATTTTAGAATTCACGATATCATTTTCTCTTGTACGAACAATTTAGTAAAGTATAGAATCCCCAGATTGACGATAATATTTTCGAAAATGCAGTTTTAGAATTTAGGTAAACATATAATCAGGTAAAATTTGGAATCATAACATTTGTTGGGGTTGACATCAGTACCACTAGTTGTTGATAAAGACTACATAATGGGCCTGTATGTCAAATTTTATTAAAATTCGCTTCGCTTTTATTACAAAAGTTGTATCACATTTATTCTTAAGATTTCTTTAAAGGATTTGATTTTCAATCAAAAGGTTCTACTTTTGGCTAGAATAGTTCCTAGTATACAGTGGTCGAGAAAATATTAAAAACATCGACGGTTTTCATACAAACTTGTCATATTTGACATTCTCTATGTTAGCACTCAAAAAATAGATTGAGCTGAAATTTTGACTATAGCTATGCAATAGAAGTTACCTGAATTTCAAACTGTTTTGAATTTATAAACTGTACTTCAAAGTCTTCAAAATGACATCCGATCAAGGGTGAGTCGCTTAGAACAGTGTGCCAGCAACGATGTTTTACACACTAGACGAACTTGTTACACTGCGGAGCTTCGATTTTCAATCCAAAACACACATGTGGCACATTGAGGCACATTTTTGACGGTTGAGCTTTGAAAATAAGAAACTAGCAACCTTGCCAATATGCGTTATTGGTTGCCAGGTACAGCAACCAAATAAAAATTTAAACTGTCAACACAGCGGCATCTTCGGGACAATACGGGAACACCCATGCAACATTGCAACGCTTGTAGACACAGTAAAATAAAATAGCACAGCAGAAGCGTGTGCTGAGCGATCCACCCCTTGAATCCGATCCACCATCTTAGAAAATTAAAAAAAAAAAATTTCTTTTACAAAATAGTTTATTTCATAAGAATGAACTATTTTGCCGAAAAATTTATTCTTGTAGAACTTTTCAATTTTAAATAATTTAAAAAATTAATTGTTGCCAAACCTTCTAACAAGGCAAATCTGATACCATTTTGAAGACTGTACTTGAAAATTTAAAAATTCATAACGGTGCATTTCTTATTTTCGTATACACTGTAGTTGTTCGCATTCTTTTGCCATATCTTCAAAAACGTTGGAAAAATTTCCATGGAATTTCGATACCCTCAAACACTATCAATCAAAATCTTAAACCTCAAACTACCCATGGGTGTTTCTTTCGAACTGCCGTGAAGTTCTCAGTAGGTTTTTGATGCAATAATCATCGGAGTTCTCCTGCAAATTTTATTGAACTCTCTTTGGAAATTTTGCTCCAAATAAGTAATAAATTTTTTATTGAGTTTTTCAAAGAATTCCACTTTAAAACAACCTTGGTTGATGAGTTGCGCACAGAACATTCAAAAAATTATTTAATAAGAAACTTAAATTGAAATCCACTGAATGGTTGAAAAATATCCACATTGTGGAAACTGACAAAAATCTCTGATTTTTTAAATAACTGTTTTTTTATTCAGTAATAGAGTCAGTTTAATTGGAGAAATAAAATTGCTAAGATAAGACGTGATTGAATTTTAACTTCATGTAACAATAGATTTACAGAATTCCGTTAAAATACGGTAAGCGGCTAGATAGCTAGTTAAAACTTATTGAATCTGTTTAATTCATTAAATTTGATATACTGCAAGTAAATCGTTAAATCATCTGATTTATTAAAGCTTGAAACTATTCTTGAATTTGTAAATAGATATAGCTGCTGAAATTACAATTTGAAATTAACATCTAAAGGATTTGTGCGGAGAAAACAGAAAAATTGAGAGCCAAAATTTATTATTGATAATATTCACAGATAAAAAGAAACATTGAATTTTCTGAGTTTCCAATGCACATAAAGGGAATGCTAGATTTGGCAGAAAATAATGGGATATTTTATGTTAAATTTAAGCCAGATAACGCCTGAATCTAGCCTGTTGTATGAAAGATTGCAAACATTGTTGTATGGCGCATCAAGGACTACAACCAATTGCGTTGTTGACGCTTCCTTTGGCTTGGAATGAAACGAGCGGAAATTTTACGCGCTTGTTAAAATTAATTAATTTTTACTTTGTGTTACTAATTTGTTTTGTGTTACTAATAAAACTTAATTACAGCTAAAGCTGTTCCTAACAAAATTTGAGTTTTTACGGGACGCTTCAAAAAATCATTAATAACAATAGTCATTTATAAAATATATTGAAACCCCTGACCACGGTTTATAAAGGACACCATACTCCAGGTATATTCAGACTGTTACTTCACAAACAAACTTCACACTGTTCTTGATAGCACTTTATTATAGCTTCAAGCTAAAAGAAAATTTCATTACTGTTGGCCAATTCAATATAACTTATATGTACCTACATTAAACAGTGCACAATATATTTTTAGGTTTAAATAGGTTTAAACTCTGGGTTCGTGCGCCTCTATCCTAATTGTTTGTCTGCTTGGATTGTTAGGGGTACATAATTATACTAGAAAACCGTAAATATTCCATTCATAACCTACCAGCAAGTATACAGCCTTCTTCTACCTAGTTCGACCGTATCTGAGGGTATCTGGATGGATTTTGGGTGTCCCTATATAGCATATGGCATTATTTTATAGTATTTTAAGATTTTCTTTAGAATTACTTACTATTTAATGTAGAAATTAAACTAATTGTCCTCTAGTGGGCATTCACAACGTGTGCAGAAGTAAACAACTGATAAGACAATGATAAGGATTGTACGCATGTATTGTACCTACTCTAGTCTATTTACTCTTGCTATTCAACACAGTTTCAACGTATAGTAATCTACTATGGTGCAAGCGTGACACGCAGGGTTGCCGGTAAGCCGGTCGCCGCAACACAGACTTTTCTGCAAGGAGCCACTTTAAGTTAATAGCTGCATATCAAAACGCTCAATTTTTCTTCTTAACTTTTCGCCTAGCTTCCTCAGCCATGAGACGCATAAAAACATGACGCAAAACCGATTTTCAAATCTGGCTAATTCAAGTATTTGGAACGGAGTCGTGAAGGAATCAGTATCAACCGACAGAATTTTGAAGATTTAAAACGTGCTAGCCAAACTAATCTTTATTTTGATATAAATTTAAAATGTTCATTGACTCAATACTGTTCTTTGAAGTTTTTCAGATTTTTACTCAAAACATGACTCTATATAGATTCAGGACGCCTCAAGAGAATTGAGTAAGGTGACTACAGTAACCTCGTGTGAGTCCATTCTCCATTTTATCCAGACGGAATAATATGAGGTATATATTCATACATATACTCGATTCTCTTAAGGCATCTCCACTGACCGAGGCGCAGAATAGACCTAATTATTCTATTACACCTGTCTTGATTTATCAATTAAAATAACCTGTCCTTTGCTACTTTTGTCGCACTTTTCAATATTCGTATAAAGGAAAAAAAAAATCCTTCGCGCAGGCCCCCTCCAGACCCCCTCCAGACTAATTGTCTAGCTCCGCCAATGCTGATAGAGCTGTCAAATTTTGTCTGCTGCTACTCATGGGCTACTCATGGGCTACTATGGGTTGTTTTGTCAGTGCGGGTGACGGTAAACCCATGAAAAATCGGCAATTTTTGTCCATTTTGTTTAATGCAATCGTAAGAGATGCACGTACGATTAAAAGGTGTTCCGATTAAAATTTGATCAAACAGTAATGTGTCAATCAAAGTTTTTATTAATAAGTCAAACCCTTTGTTTTCAAGTTAATTCAATACAGAATACAGGATAAATATTCAGCCAAGCTTCCTTTTTACCGAATGCGTATTGCCGGGTCTTTCGTTTAACACCTGCCATAAGATTTTGTACAGTCTCCTTGTCTACTTTATTCGCCGCAGAACGCCAGTTTGCCTTGCACTGTTTCTCGCTAGCAACAGCTTTTTGCGTCTTCTTAAGGTTCCGCTTGACGATGGCCCAATATTGTTCGATTGGGCGGAGCTCTGGCGTGTTTGGAGGGTTCTTGTCCTTGTTCACCACTTGAACGTTGACGGCAGCATACCACTCCATGGCCTTTTTTCCGTAATTGCAAGATGCCAAATCCGGCCAAAATAGAACGGAACAATTGTGTCGCTTCAGGAAAGCCAATAGACGTTTTTGTAGGCATTTGGTCACATAAATTTCCTGGTTGACGGTTTCGGTCGCAATGTAAACGTTGCTCTTCAAGCCTCAAGTACAGACGGACACCAGATGTTTCTTCGCAAACTTTGACAGTTTAATGTGCTTGAAAATATCTGCCACCTTTCCCCGTCCGGTTGCCGCATAAAATTCCGCCTGCCTTGACGTAAGTTTCATCGTCCTGTACCACGCAATCAAACTTCGTCAGCATCCTCGTATACAACTTTCGCGATCGTGCTTTGGCCGACGTGTTTTGTTTATCGTCGCGATTTGGAGTCACCACTTTCTTGAAAGTCGACAGTCCTGCTCGTGTTTAAGCTCTATCCACGGTTGAAAGCGCCGCTCACAGTTTCTTTGCTACATCTCGGACGGAGAGGTTTGGGTTCCGCTCGAAACAGCGGGCAACTCTTTTTGTCGTCGTGATAGCCTCCGGCTTTCAATTTTCCTCCGATCCAGCTTTCCTGGCTGTCGACAAACGTTCATCGAACAGTTTTAATACGTTGGTTACAGTTGATTTAGCCACATTTAACAATTTCGCCAACTTGGCGTAAACTTCGCCATGTACGTTCACAATTTTGATGCGTTGCTTCTCTTCCTTCGACGACATTTTGATAACTCAGATGCTAATCTCAAAATCAAAATAGAGGCATGATGCTACACACACATATCTTCAAAATGACGGGTGTGCACAAATTTGTACTGCACGATGAAAGGAAATGCGTCAAGATTAAGTCGACCAAATTTTGATCGAAACACCCTTTATATCATACAAAACTGAACAATACGTAAGCAATTTTGAAAACGAATACATACAAAAAAAAACGATCACTAATACACTGATAGAATGCTGGTTCTGTAGTGTGGTGACACGCTTGTTCAAAGATACTCAAAACTGAGTAAAATTTGACTAAGGCATATTTAGAGCCAATTTTGCTCATTTTGTTAATGTTTTTTCAGTTCTGACATTCAACTTCAAATAAAGAAACTAAATAGTATTTATACTCTTGAAAGTAACTTGAAACGAGCGTACACGTTAATGTAAATCCCCATCCTACTAAATAACTTTTATGATTAACGAACAACAATCGCAGCTGCGCCTCATTCTAATGAAGACCGATGGACGACGATTGACCGAAGTCACGTAACCTTCCCATTTCCCCGTCTAGGACAACTGACTCACTCGGAACTTCTTTATTTATCTTGTCCCGCTCAGAAAAATAACCTCATATCAATCATTGTCTGCTGGCCACAAAACGGATCCCGAGTCGAGTAATTCCTGATTCGCCCGAACCTCCTTCCAGTGGGCCGATTTCCGCCCTGTTGTAGTGCGGTTAAGTATTTATTCAAACCGGTTCCAGCTCCGTCGGATGGCCAGCCACTGCCTGGTCGCGTGTAATGCTCGCTTATCTCTATCTCATTTGAGGCGATGATTTATGATGTGGTATTTGTTACCGAACCGTATCCATTTTGCTTTCATCGAAGTAAATAATGGCGCTGGCTTTGATGATGAAGGCAATTCCGGGGGTGAACAATGTGAACTTCAACAAAGGATTCAATTTTCTTCCCGATGATATCTTATTGTGGTTCGTTTTTTTTTCGTCCATTCGATTGAGATTTTCAATCATCGTAGGAACCGATTCAATTTCCTCTTCCTTCCATTGAAGAACGAACAATCCTGAAATTAATAGAAAATTAAGACGTCCACAGGCTACTGAAAAATTCATAAATATCACTTAGCTGGCTACAAGCTCTCGAGATCCCAGCCCTGCCTGCAGCCCGGGCAGCAGTTTGAGCCGAGAAGGTCCGAAAAATGGCGCATTAAGATAATAATCTGAACAGCAAATCCCGTATCACCTCAGCAACGGACTGCGGCACCCCATTTGTTCCTGGACGGAAGGAAACACGTGTGTCACATACTCTAAACGGCATCATGCATTTATGCAAGGTTCGTTCCGGGGGCTGACCCTAAGAACGAAGAAACATAGAGCCATTTAATTTAGATATAATATCCTCTGGCTATTAAATGGTCGTTAAGTTAAATGACCAAAAAATATGCAAACCGCCCCGGGGATGTTGTGGCAAACTCGGAGGAAGCAGTGTGTGTTGGCCGAGCTTCATAAATTCATTCCTGTAATCTAACCAACGAGCAGTAGCTTGGACTGCAGGGGTGTGCGTTTTTTCTCTAACGAAAATTCGAAAGGGTTTTAAGCGATTTTTGATGATTTATGTTGTACGGCACGGATCGGAATCTGGACCAGACTACGGGAAAATTAATTTACTTTTATAGTCCTAGAAGTTTGAGGTGATAACGATTAATCATTTTTCGCACAGAAAAAGTGTCAGGTCATTCCTTCGGCAGCCGAAAATTCGTTGTCATTCCGTCATTTTCGTTGCTAAATCTTACCACAACAAACCGTCGTCATCCAGTCGTTGTCTCCTCTTGAGTCGCTCCAGACAAGGTGTAAACAAGCGGATAAAAAGGAAAATAAACACTCTTCTTGCAAGTGTGTTTATTGTCTGTGTGCGCCTTTTTCCGGTTCCTTCCGTGTTTGAGGTTTGGTTATCGATTGTGTCTTCCGGCTTGTGAGCGTTTGTTTGACTGCCCCACCCCTCTATACCGAACGACTAACGTCGGTCGTCTAATTTCGGAATCATTGCTCAATCTGACTCGCTAAATCCTTGAAAAATGTTTACAGAATGTAAGTTGTCTCCTCGCCCAACCCACAGAAGAAAGAAGAAGAAAAAACCCAAATCGCAAGACGTCTGCTTTTATTACTGTCATTTTGGCCAACGAACGGCTCGGTTGCTGCGATGCGATGTCGTCTTCATTGTATACCCACCCCTGAAATCTGACGGAGCCACGGCTGCCAAGCAAGGGGGACGACACTTTATTCCCGGTTGTTATGTATGCAAATGAGTAAACAACTTGGTAAAAAGTGTTTTAAATTCCTCACCGAAAAATGCCGCATCTCGCCTCGCGCTTTTATTCGACTTTCATCGTCTTGACGATGGGGATAGGAAGGAGGCAAATTGACTAATCGAGTACACGGTCTAAGCCCTACGGGGGAGATAAAAAGGACTTAATACCCTCTCGCTTTCTTTCGGCGCTGTTTTGCCATCCAAGGCATTATACTAATCGAAGAAAACTGCCACTTTTTCGGAGCCCCGATTTGTTGTGTCGGTAGAAAATTGAGCAAATCTCGGTTTAATCTCTTTGAAAAATTACATCTCGTTCGTTTCGTCGTCATCGTCAAATGATGAAGACTGCGATGCTGAAGTAGGGGTGGGATAAACACTTGCAAATGTTGCCTAACCCGTCGAAGTTGACTACGAAAGACGAAGAAGGCCATGCCACCTCCGTCACCGTCATCATCATCATCACCATCGTAGTTGGTTTGTTTTCCTACAGAATCGTCCCATCACATCGTTGCAAGAGAAGACGGAGTAAGTGTCGTGTACTTTTTTTATGTCACTATTAAAGATCTTTTCCAAGATTATAATCTCATTTGTTTATCCTCTCCTGCTCGGGCCTGAAGTGTCTTCCACCGTTCTTTTTTTCGGTGAAATTCTGCGTACGTCAAACTCGCCTAACACGCTTGGGGAAGGTAAATAGAATTTAAATCAAGCTCCACCATTAACATAGGATTTTAGCCGAAGCTGCGGGGGATGCCGCGAAATTTAGTGTGTGTTTACTTCGTTTCGACGTTTCGGTTTAGACGTAATTATGTATGTGCTGTGGTTATACTTTTATAACTGAGAGCAACCTTTCCTGGACACAATACAAGGGTAGGTGAAAATTCAAGCGAGAAAGTTATGTGTTCCCTAAATTTAGATTTGATTTTTCTAATTATTTCATTCATTTATTTCAAGGGGCTAGACAGCTCTTTATCTCGAGCAATATTAGAGTTGCTTTTGAGGCACCTCGAGTAACTCACGTTACCAGTGAGCGAGATCGCTGTTATTCACTTTCTCATTTCCACATCATTTTTTCCATAATAACATTGTGAAAATAAGAACCGACCAGCTACTGTCAAAACATGTTTCCTGCAATCTGTGAAAATGCTTAGCTGCCAAGGTTTCTGCTGTGGTTAAGGAATAGCTTGACTTGTTTTTACCATCAAAAAGGATTTAATTATAAGTTTTATTTCACTATCTTATCAAAATAATCGCAAGCGTAATTATTTCCTGTAGGATGATTTCTGGAATAGAATCCAAAAGGAAATTGGTGTTGTGCTTTCACACCTTATGCATATTTTACGTTTGGAAGGACCTCTGGAAAACGGCGCCTTTGTTACGATCGCCCGAGTTGACATAATTATGATTCAGGATCAAATGCGAGCCTGTGTTCATCGTGCAAAATAAGAACTAAGCAAGAATCCGTCAAAGGCGATGGAAGATTATATTTACATTTTGAGAATTCACAAAGTTTTTGTTTTTCTATCGGTGATGTTCAAGTTTTGGAATTATTCGTTATGATGGTTTTGCCAAATATATTCAAAACTCAGATGATCAGAGTCAACCTAGGAGTCAGCGAGTTTCTCAGGCCGAACTCCAAATCAAACAATCCTCAAATATGCAAATCGATCTAGTGAGAGAACGAGCCGTTCTGATTGCTCGTTTGCAGCTTCAGTTTTGGAAAAAAGAATAGTGCATTATTTTTCACTAATTATTAATTTTTTTTTTTAATATAGTCTCGATCCAGTAAAACGAGATCTAGCAGAATCTTTTGAGCAAAATGAGTTCAAATTTGCCAAAGGATTTGAAGAAAGACGATCGCCTATATCACCTGTCCAGCCGGACAACAACTCAATATGCTAAAAGAGATCAAAGTGGTGAACTGAGCCACAAGAAGTTGGTTTATTTTCAATACTACTCGCCATTTCAATATTTACTCTACCATCAGATCCCAAGCTCCGGCATTGCTGGTGAACGAGCAAGCTGAATGAGCTGAAGTAGGCGACTGGATGGCTCAGATGAGCAGATGGCGCAAGCATCCTACGAAGTGACAGTATACCGTGTTTGACTCCAGCTGCAGATGATGGACGTTCCCGAAAACGGATTCGTGAAATGAATTTATGCATAGAAACATCTGACGAACAACAAGACGCGATTGATCCACAAGCATAACGTTTCTGTGGGGCATAAGCAAGGCGACACGTTGCGAGTCTACCATCAATTCATCATTGTGTCAATACAGATGCACGTGTGCTGCCTTGGGTTGCACTGATACTCACACTAACGCACTCGTTCGGCCATGCGAACGAAGCCTTTCATGCCCCGACATCGACCTCTTTGGTCCACAGACCGTTCCACAGGTAATACGTGACTCAACAGCTCCGGTGCGTCGGATAATCCCAAGCGGCAGTTCGAGGATTCCACAATTTTCATTGAAAAAATGCACAAAAAATGCCGATTTTTTATGGGTTTACCTTCACCCGCACTGACGAAACTACCCATGCAGCATCAATCATAGTAACCCATGAATCACCAGACAAAATTCATTCGAACTCTAACCGTGATGGCAAAAGCAGTGAAGCAACTCCGTTCAGAAGTGTGCGCGTTCAAAGAACCCCGCCGCGTCGAAAACGGCCATCGTGTGGGACTTTGTGGACGCCGGATACGCCCGTTCCGGTATCTAGAACATCTTAGCGCTATTAGACAACAATCAGAGCATCGAAAGAAAGCCCGGTTTCGAATAGCCGACGATCCTGAGCGACAAGAAGCACCAAAGTGCGCATGGCCGAGAGGTCGGTTCAACCGGCCAAACAGTGAAAAAGCACCTGGCGAACATAGAACATCCCAAGTAGCACACTACGGTCAGAATTAGTTGTAGTAACCGGTGTGTGACTTAGCAAAGTCATATTTATGTTATCTCAACAGAATGGCAACAAGTGTGCTCCTAGGGATACATTTCAGGAAGCGGAAGTCGCGTCCACTGGTTTCGGAGCTGCAGGCAATGACGCAGCGGCAGCGGCGGAATAAGATGGTCAACTCGATTTTTCCGGCGAATCGCGCCGTGGCGGTGGTGATGGACGACGAGACTTATCTCACCCTGGATAGCAACGACTGGCAGGGCATTTCGTATTTTACTTCCTCCACGAAGGAAGTGAGCTCCGAGGTGAAGTTCATTTCCCACACCAAGTATCCCAAGAAGGTGCTGCTTTGGCTGACAATCAGCGAGAAGGGGATGTCAAAGCCACTCTTATTTCACTCCGGACTGGCCGTGAACGGGGAAATTTATAGTACGAAATGCCTGCCGGAAGTTGCGTCGTTCATCGAAACATACCATAAGGGCGAAGACGCGGTGTTCTGGCCGGATCTGAAGCAACCGTTGGAGGAGATAGAGTTGCTGAATATCGATGTGGAACCCAAGCCGGTGAACCCGCCCAACGTTCTATCAGCTGTGCTCTGCATCAAAAATTTCATGGGTCAACCTGAAGCGTAAGATCTACTACTGTGAATTGATAATGAAATGGAAGAAAGAACTCAAAACATGCCTACACGCATGTGTTTCGTCTGCTCATGGCAGATGTTCCGGTTAACTGCGGAAAGGTGCTGTTCGCAAAATTTTTTTGCAAATAAGCTCAAATAATTACCTTCCATGGGAAATTATCAAAAGCAATTATTTGTCTTAGCTTTTTTTTATCGCTGTCCGAAAAAACAAGTCCACTTATTTCTAATGCAAACGTTACACTTCCAGAAATTGACGGAAACGGTGAATACGAATGTGAAATGCTGGATGATTCAGCAAAACACGAATCTTTCCGAAAACATACACAGAACTTAGCATCGCGCTATCTTCTTCAGTTCACAGAATGTAGAAGGTGTTGAGACCTCGGCTGAGACTGATAGCAAGTCCAGGAAATGAGAGCTTCAATGTTCAGAAAGGTAAGTATTGTGCTATTCACCTCTACGACAATAAGCAAATATTAATAAATTGAAATACTTTAATATAGGCACGTACAAGCATACAGAAAAAAAACTAAAGTTTCAGAAGACACAAACTGCTTAACATCAGCTGGTATAGTTAATCTTTCTGAAACTTGTTCTACGCCTATGTTCCGAACCTGTCTCACTAGTAGAGTCTGTATCGTTATCGTTTGATTGATTTTCCTCTAAAAAATATGGTCGATATTTCTATGCAAGATTCGATCTGACTGCTTAGACAACAACTTTACATCTTGTAGCAGAGTAGTAAGCCATGCTGCTGCTATGCTGGCAGAGATAAACTTTCATTTATTTATTCAACTAGCTGATCCCGGTGCGAGCGTTGCTACGCCTGCAACTAAATGAATGAACATTACATAGAACTGACGCATTTCTTTAAGGAGCTGCTCTTGAGTAATAAGGAGTTCAAACTTCTATCAGAACATTCTTGTTACCCAGACAATACACAGTTTGTGACTTAGTTACCTGGATAATTCTCAGAATTGGTTGAAATTTGTGTTTGAATTCATCATAGCAACATTTCTTGCATTCAAAAAACTCCGAATACCATTTTTGATTCCATTTGTTTGATTAATTCTCAAGCTATGCAGAAATTTGTGTTTCATTTGTATGCGAGCCGGAAGCGGTCTCAAACAATCATAAGAACCTTCCCCAGCCCCAAAAATACCTGCATACATATTTTCACTCCGATCGGTCAGACAGCAGACAGTCAGACAGAAATCCATCTTATATATATAAAACAGAGTGGCATACGTAAGACCGCGCATAACTCGAGAACGGATCGTCCGATTTCAATTGTCTTTTTTTTTTGTTTTGTTCGGTTACGCTCAAAGACATTTATAGAAAAAAAAGTTGGACAAATTTGAAGAAAAATGAAAACTTCACAAATGATAGATTTACAATACACTTTGTATGGTTTTTTTCGTTTTGATCGAGTTATCCTTGACATCGATCGTAGATGACGTTGATAGTCCACCTGACATTGCATCATTTCACGTGTGTTCTCTTTGTTCTGCTGTTGGTTCAGTTTTTTTTTCAATTATTTTGAGTATTAATTATCAACTTTGAATATAGTGTATTAATAGTGAACGATCATTCAAGTGCAACTCAGCGTGACCTCGATAATTTACGAGATATTGGTGCAATCAGTGAGTGTACTGTATTCATTTGAGTATCCGTGATGAACTGAACTCGATCGAAAAATCAAACAATCCGAATGTGTGCTTCGGTATTTTTGAACTATTTTTCGCCTCTTCTACGCACATTCTGAATTTCAGTATTCTTTCAACATTCCACTTCCGGTGTTCGGTAGACATTATGCCGCCGAGAAGAAAATTAAACATTGGCTCATGCAGTCGCAATGCACGAAGATTGGCGCATCGCCGGGCAAATCAAACCCCAGAGCAACGCGCCGAAACGAATGAACAGCTTCGAACACATGTGTCGCGAATTCGTGCAGGACGAACTCAGGGAAGAACAAAGCACATGCAGCTGCTGGAACGACTGGACAGCGGCGCAATCGAAATATGCATCGTCAAGTTGTAGCAAATACCAATCGTCAAGTGAGAAGAAGTGCCGTAAATGTCCAATTACAACGTGCCGCTTTCCAATATGATTGCACGAGATTGACTACAGCGAAACTGCCGTGTGTTAATCATTGGGCCTTATGGATATGTAGTTGCCATTATTGCGGTGCACTAAAGTTCCATTCAGAAACACCAGGATTGTGTTTGTGCAGGTGGAAGAAGTCAATTTACCGCAGTTGACTCATCCACCAGAACCATTGCGATCGTTGCTTTACGGCGACTTGCCAGAATCGAGACATTTTTTGGCAGAATATCGGCAATGTACTAACGGTTGCTTTCAAATGGCGTCGTTCGGTGCGAATATTGTTGAAGGAACGTTGGATTTAATCCAACATTCAAGAAAATGACCTCATCTTGGGTTTGCCTTTAATTTGATTTCTGTCGACCAACGGTTCCGACCCATTTTGAACTTGCCACCACTACTCTGGATTCAAGGGCAATGATTTCATCCGTAGAACAGGATCGTTATTTGCCGCCAATGAATGAAAGAACACAATTTTCTTCAAATTTGTTTTTCTAGAGCATTTCGGATCACCGAAATTGATCGGCGTTGTGCGATTAACCGTGCTGTGAAACGTCAGGTCATTTGAATACGCAGGAACTTCTTCACCGAACACTACGCTTTGAGTTCGGTTATTCAAAGACGGCATTGGAAGATATGCCTTCTGCCGACCACGCAATTATGGTTAGAGCGGATAAAACGTCCCACTGGAACTGCGAGCGCCAACTTGGTGCCGCCACATAGTGGTGAAGTGGCTGTCGTCATCGTTGGTGAAAATGTTCGAATCGCGTGACATTATTACTGATGCGGCGTAATGATGGTCAACTGCAACGTCTTCGCCTATGAGACCCATCGCTCCATACGGCGCATTGCAGCCTCCACTCATGTTCTCCCACTCGCAGGAAGATGGATATCGCTTTCCATCTGGATGATCAATCCATCGACAGGATTAGTGATGGCTGCGATCAATTTTTCTCATGTTTCAGTACAATTTTATATTGTATCTCATTGAAAAACAAACAAGAAGGTCAGCTCAATGAATTTCATGCTGTTTAATGGTGGCAAAATGTTAGTAATGTTGCTCGATATCGATGCTTCCAACGTGAACGGGTGACAGCCATATTAAAATCAAAACCAGGCGGCTGAACTTCATCAGTTAAACCAAACTGGCTGCAGTCCGAAGAATACATACATTTGAGATACAGCTCAAGTTGGAGGAAATATCCGTGGCAACATTGGTACTTGACAATTCTTCCCATCCACGCGTATCTGAAGTCCGGTGGCGAATGAATACCCAGACGCGACTGCGTGAGGAGTGCCGACGTCCGACTGGCAATGCTGTTACTTGCAACCCGTGGACGGAAATATCTCAACACTTGATGCCGACAGACTTGTGAGTGACCGGCACGGCAACCGCCGCACGATATTGACGAAACAAAAATCTATGCGGAACATTTGACATTAACGCCGGTGATGGAATGTTGGACCTTCACTCCATCGATGGCAAAAACACTGAAAGGTCTTGTTCTTGCATCATTTGGTTGAAATGAACCGACCGTCTGTATGTGATGACATTATAAGCGCAGAAGTTTGATCCAGAATTCGACGCTGGAACTGTTCGAAATTATTCAAGACATGGTTCACGGTCCTTGCGGTCAACACAATCCCGGTCTCCATGCATGGCGAAACGAGACATGAAACGTGCCGTCAGCACGCTGCAGGCATGCCGAAACGATGGATACCCTGTATCGACATCGTTCTCACGGGAGCAATGACAGAACAAATTACAACAATGAAAGTGAAGGATAACGTTGTGAGGTGACAATGGCTGGATTATTCCCTGTTGCCGCTTCTATAAAACATTCAAAACTCACTGCAACGTTGAATTTTGCAACTCCATCGATCAATTAGTACGTTTGCAAAATGCGTGAACAAGAAGATGGCGATATGACAGTTTTGGGATTGCTGCTCTGATGCTGGCGACAAGTGACGCGTTATCAATTAAACCATCAATCATATGTAACAAAAGAAAGATTTTTTTTTTTTTTTTTTTTTTTTTTTTTTTTTTTTACCACACACGCACACACCTTTATATACTTATAATATCGCAGGAAGAAGAAGAAACGTAATGAAAATAATATATATTTTTTTTATGAAAAAACCAGCGTGATTGACGTTGGTGCAACATGGATTTTCTCATTTCAGATCAAACCTTCTGTTGATTAATATTGGCTGCTGTCATCGAAATGGACAACGTAATCTGCTCCTGAAGAACGCAGTATTAAAAATTCAGTCAATACCTGCAGCGACATTACAACCGTTTTTCAAACATCTGCTGAACGGTTATTACGCCGTTGCTGTATCGATGCCACGCTACTATTATGGATGCATCGTCGGTGCAAATCGAAGCAGAACAAACGGTTCTGGTTCAAACGTTTTTTCTTCTGGCCATGGACAATTTATATGACATCAAATGATGAATGCTTTTATCTGGTTGCTTTTGGTTAATGTTTGCCTTTTTGTGAATTAAACTTCAGTTCAGTTAAACTGGACAATGGATGGAGATCTACCTGTGGTATATCAGGAGGCCATCAGCGGATTCTGGTGCTAAAGCGGCATCGTTGGGATTCAACCTCGCGATGCCAGCGCATCAGATCAAGTCGTACCCTGTTTGCGATCATCATCTCGGCAATGACTTTCCATCAGTGCTGATGGAATGCTGGAACAATTACGGATGACATGGTTGATATTTATCGAGCTCGCACAACCGCCGAATTACGAACTGGAAATTAACATTGAGATGCGAAACGAGGCGCGCTGATTTTGATCGAAGACGTATGGTGCAGCATGTGCGGCGGTTTGTTGCAGTTGGGAATGCCAGCACCGATCAGTCAATACTTTAAATACATTCAATCTGAAATTGGAGCAGCAGACGAGAATATGGTCGGGCGCTTTGAGACTGGTAGTTCGAACAAACGTACCGTTGTTGACTCCTCAGCAAACGGACGTCACCGACACTTTGATGAAAGCGATTGACGACCGAAATGGAAGCTATATTCTTCATCAATCGCTTACCCGCAGCGGAACTGGCAAAAACGTTTCAGCAATTCGTTACTATTGGCTTCGGTTCGCGTTCAAGATCAAGGAATTGCGCTGGCGGTCGCCTCTTTGAGATGCGACCATTGTTTGGACGGCAGTCGAACGGCTCATTCTGCGTTGAAGCTGCCGTTGAATCCCAACTCACGGCGAACCAACGTGCAACATTTCGAAGAATTCTGCAATGGCGATGTTGCAGTGTTGTACGATCATCATCTGGGACGAATGCCACAATGGCGCACAAACGAGCATTGGAAGCACTCTGATCCAGACGCTAACAAGATCTGCTTTCCCCGGCCAACTCAAGACTTTTTGGTGGCGCAATGATTTTGTTGTGAGTGATTTCGACAAACACTACCTGTCATTCCGCGATCAACAGCGGCGGATGAAATCAACGCTGCCTTGAGTTTCGTGTTACGGCGACATGTAAAGAAGCTACAGTTGACGCTCAATCACCGATGTAACGCGCAAAACGATCTTATCAGATTTTCTCAAGTCAATTATTGGCGATTAGCGGCGCTGGCTGGAATTGTCTTCCACAGATTGATTTGTTCCCTTACAATTTTTGCCATGACGCGCGGCAAAAAGAATGAACGATGTTTCCCAAACATCGTCCACAATCGTAGAATGCGTTGATTGAGTTTGTGCAATTTGAAAACAAAATGAAGATGTTGATGATTTGAATTTCAATGATTCAAATGCAGTTCTGGAGGACATTAAGACAATTTCAACTCAATGGTGGCAGACTGTCCGGACAGGCGGCAATTTTATCGCTTTGATTTCCTTATTCGTTGGATTTCGGATACCACCATATCATTTTGACGTAGAAGATTGGACAAACCATCATCATGCTCCGGAACCTAAATGAACTGAAGGTGTGTGAATGGAACAAGATTGGTCGTAATTCAGCCTCTGAACAATGAACGACAATTATTCTGAAGGCAAATTCAGGGGCGAGGAGTGGCAAACAAAATTCCACTAATTTCCAACGGACGCCTTACCTTTCGAGTTCAAACGAATACAATTTCGGTTCGGCTTACGTTGCAATGACGATCAGCGATCGAGATGATGCGGAGTGTGCAGGTTGATATGAATGCCCATGCTTCTCGCATGGCCAATTATATGTAACGTGCTCGCGTGTTGGAAGCGCTGGCGTGACATTGTTGTTGCGCTTGGATAATGCGGAACAGGGCGGCGAATACCTGCAAAACGCACCGTTGAACTGGCTGTGGTGAAGGATTTTTGCGCTCCACAATCATTCAGTAAGGACCGCAAACAAACGATTCTAAAGTGTTTAAGAACAAATCAATATCCCGTTTGGTACGTAATCTGTTCTCAGTCATAGGCTGAAGATAAAAAATTAGAACTGGCTGAAAGTAACAAATGCCGTTTTCAGAATGTAATCGGTTAAAACGGAACAAAGTTCGCGGGGTAAATGGTGGTAATAAAAGTTTATGCTTTACGCTGGACCGGTTTCATTGCGAATAGTTCTCGGACATGCAGAAATTGCGTTTCATTTGTACTTGAGAGCCCCCCTCCCCTTTCAGAGGACAGAGTGGTCTTAAACCACCGGGAATATCATCTCTCCTTCAAAAAATTCCATGCAATTTTGATTCCATTTACTTTATTAGTTCTCGAGTTGGCCACGGGCCTTGTTCCATTTGTTTTGAGCCCCAATTCCTCTTCAGAGGCGGAAGAGTTCAATGACCATAAAACATTTCTCTCCTTCAAAAACATATGCCCAGGTGATTCCATTTCTTGATTAGTTCTCGGGAACATAAATTTATGCATTTCATTTATTGAGCCCCCCCTTAAAGAGGTCTCAAATTAACGTTGAAACAGTATTCATCTAGAAACACTCCACATACCCAGATTTGGTTCAATTTGTGGTGCTTCTCGAGTTACTTTTGAGAATATTGTATTTCATTTATATACAAAACCCCCTTTTCAGGGGCGAAGAGAATCTGAAACCATCGCAAAACCTTTCTGCTGCTTTTGGACCTGTGCTCAAATGGTTTCTTTCTTGCGGTCTCAAACCACCGTAAAACATTTTGGCATATACGAAACTCCATACCTGTTGCGTTCCCATTTGTTGTGATTAGTTCTTGAAGTTGTGAAAATAGTTTTCATTTGCATAGAGCCCCTTTCTTAAAGAAGGCGGAGGGTGTCGAACTATAATAAGATAACAAGACCCAAAAACCCTGCATACAATTTGCATAGCGGTAGCCGTATTCATATTCATTTTTGTTTCGTTTGTATAGTAGCCCTCCTTTTCCAGAGTGAAAGATAACTTCGTTATACAAACATTTCTGCATTAAAAGCCTCACCCATACCAATTTTGAACATTTGCTTGAACGTTCTGGTATGCAGAATTTGTTTTGTTTTTGGCCAGATGCCAGAAGCAGAGAGGGTGTCGACTATCACCGAATCCTTTCCAGACTTAAAGCACCTGCATACAAATTTGCATAGCGGTAGGATAGTTCTCATGTTTGGTTTAATTTGTAATGGGGTTTTGGGTCCGGAAAGGATCTTATGATAGTTCGACACCCCTCCCGCCTTTAGAAAGGGGGGCTCCCATGCAAATGAAAAACAAATTCCTGCATAACTTGAGAACTAATCAAGCAAATGGAACCAAAATTGGTATGGGTGAGTTTTTGAAGGCAAGAGATGTTTTTGTGGTGGTAAATTCTAAGACCTTTCCACACTCTGAAAAGGAGGGCTACTATACAAACGAAACAAAAAATTTAAACCAGACATGAAATCTATCCCTACCGCTATGCAGAATTTGTGGCGCAGGGGTTTTGGGTCCGGGAGAAAGGATCTTATTGTGGTTCTGACGCCCTCCAACGCCTTTAGAAAGGGGGCTTCATGCAAATGAAAAACTATTTTCCACCATAACAAGACTAATCAAACAAATGGAACCAAATATGGCATAATGGAACATGAGCAAGAAATGTTTCGTTTGAGACCGCAAGCAAAAACATATTTTTGACGTGTGTGAGATTCCCGAAGCAAAGAGTTTCTTAGTGGTTCCAGTTATAACCATACAAAGAAGGCTCCTATATAAATGAAATACGACATTGTACCTGCTCGAGAAGTAATCAAGCAAATTGAACCCGTCGCGTGTGAAGTTTTGTGATGAATACTGTTTCAATATGGTGAGACCTCCCTTTTTTTGAAGGGGAATACCGTACAGATAAACTGGTGCCAAAACTCGAAATTAATCGAAAATGGATTAATTTGGCATATGGGAAGAGTTTTTGAAATGTTTGTAGTCATTGAAATATTTGCCTTCTGAAGAAGGGTAGAGCTCTCAACCGTGGACACAGTTGCCATAGCTCGAGAGCCAATAAAATGACAGATGGTGGCACCAGTTTTTCAGGAGAGGCATATTCTGTGATTTGGGAGAAAAAAGCTCTGTCCTCTGAAGGAAACCTGCCTGAAATGAAACGCAATTTCTGCATAACTCAGAACAATGATAATGGCATTTGTAGGGATTGACTGAAATTTTATTTATAATAAAACTAAGCGGCCAGCGAACATGAACAATACAACCGATTATGATTCTGAAATTCATAATTTTTTTAATATTACTGTTGATATAATTTTTTATCTTTCATTTGCGATCAAGACAGATTGGCCTCAAATTTTAGATATTGATTGAATGAAACACTTTTAGAATTTATTTGAGTTTATATCGCTATTTGAATGATTGTGGAGGTTGGCAGAATCTTGCGCCAGTTCAATTCAGTGCTGTAGTAGACTACGTTCATTGTTCCATTATCCGGCGCGTAAATAAACAATGATGAAGGCTTCCCAACACATGAGCATACCATATAATTGGCCATGCGGGGAAGCTTGTGGGCATTCGAGATTAATCCCGCACACTTCCAAAGATTGACCTTGTGATTTATTGATCGTCATTGCAGGCTAAGCCAGACCGGAAATTAACATTCGTTTGAACTCAGAAAGAACCGTCGTTGAAGTTATGGTGATTCTTGAATGAAACGCTATATTGCTGAATTTGGCAGAATAATTGCTTGAATGACATTATTCTTGAGTTGAATTACGACCAATAAATTCCATTACACAATTTTGGTTGGTTAGGTTCAGAGCATGATGATAACAGAACCAATCTTCAGATGTAAATGATATGGTGGTAATCTGTCAAATCCAATTGAGATTCGTTGGATAATTAATTCTTCGTCCGGTTGATAAAATAATTGAAGTTGGACGTTGTAATTGTCGAGGATGCATTTTGAATCACGAAATTCAAATCATCAACGTCTTTCCTTTTTGGTGCCAAAATTGCATGCACTCAATAATCAATGATTCATGATTGTGGACGATGTTTGGGAAAACGCTCGAATGAGTTCCTCTTTGTGTTGTCATGTGAAATTGAGGCGGAATGATAAATCCGGTGGAAATATCAACTGGTACTTCGCCGTGCCGTCTTAACAATTGACTCAGAAAATGGCAGATCGTTTTGCAGGCGACTGCATATTTTATGCGTCAACTGCCAGCTCTTTACATGTCGCCACAAATACGAAACCTTAAGGCAAGCGTTGATTTCATCCGCTGCTGTTGATCGCCGGAGACCGACAGGTAGTGTTTATCGAAAAATCACCTGCAACAAAATCGTGCGCCTGCCAAAAAAGTCTTGAGTTACTGCGCAGATCTTGCATGATGCTTCCAATATGTTGTGCGCCATTGTGCGGTAAATGGATGATGATCGTACTTGCCGCGCACTTTCGCCATTTGCAAATTCTTCGATATTATGTTGAACAAATCGGAAAACAGACCGGAAGTTCAACGGCAGCTTCAACGCGATACGACGTTTCGACCGTCAACAATGTGGCTGCAGTGCTGAAGGCGATACCAGCACGGTGATCTGAACAGGCAAGCCGTAATAACGAATTAAGGAACGTTTTGCAGATTCGCCAGGTGCGTATTGAAGCCTTTCATTTCAGGTATGGTAAACGCTCAAGTGTCGTAATGAAGACGTCGTTTGCTGAGAATGTTTAACGGTGCGTTTGTTCGAACTACAGTCTCCGGCATCCCGTCATATTCTCGTTCCGTTTCGTTATAATTGGTACGTGCCGTGATCAATTTGTGTCTTGTCCAGTTGGTTAACAAACTGCCGCACATAGCAAACACATATCTGATCAAAATCAGCATCGTTTTTGTCTCTATTGTTTAAGTTTCGTATTCCATTAGTTGCGAAACTCGATGGCAGTATCATCGCCATGTCATCCTTGTAATTATTCCACAAATTTGACTTCATTCGATGAAAACATGTCCGAGATAGTGATAACAAACAGGGTACGAATTTGATTTAACAGATGCAATAATATGGCATCAGCAGTGTTGAATCCCAATGGTGTGTTTTCTAGCAGTGCAACCGCGCTGACGAAACTCTCCGACATGTATTTTTAGTAGACCATCCACAATTGAAGCGACAGGCAGCTGGATACGAACATTACTTCAACAAACGCGGTAAACCGTTCATCATTTGCCAGATTTTGTCCTCATTCATTGGTGCGTAGAAGAAAAAGCATTCACGAATCAGGAACTGCTTGCCCCTTGCTGACAGCTGAATTTTTCTCGACGATGCATCATGTATGTGTGTGGCATTTCCGATGTAAGGATGTTCTAGCAGTAAAGTAAACTCCAGCGAATGTCGAAAAACATCAATATGTTGCGGGTGATGACCTACAGCTCTTTGAATACGTTTCGCTAAGTGAAGTGGGCGCATTATTATTTCTAAATGGACAGCCAAATGGACAACTGTCAGACGTTAAATGAATCGATGAAGAAAATCACTTGGAATCATATGATGCTATAGCATAAACAGCCCAATTGATAACGCGTCACTTCAATCGTTGGCATTCAGGAGCAACAATCCAGCACATATGTTGCCTGTATTGCGTATTGCAAACGCTTAATTGATTTGATGGAGTTACAAATTTAAGCAGTAGACGGAAGTTTTTGAATGTTTGATTTTCTAATAAGACAATCCGGCTCTTGTCAACGACAACATTAATTCTTTCACTTTCATTGTAATTGTTCTGCCATTGTTCTCGGGAGAACGACGTCGATACAGGGGTATCCATCGTTTCAGGAGATGAACGACGACGAAGGACGTGAATATCGTTTCGTGCAGTTATTTCAACCATGCATGGAGACTCTGGATTGTTGATGACCCATAAGGACCGTAGACATATGTCATAACAATTTCGAACGTTCAAGCGTCGAATTCTGGATCGGGAATATAAAGCACGTGTCATCAATATTGCGGACGTAGGCTGTAATACCTTAGCTTGACTGGTGTGCCCGAATGGGATGAATTTCATTTTGCCATTCGATGGAGTACATCCAACATCTGACTTCTACAAAAACACGGTAGCACCTGGTAAATTCATGAGAGATTTTTTGCATTTGCCCAGAATATAATTTTGGTGATATCGTGCCTATCCTCGAAGTCTGGCCAGGTATCAAGTGCTGAGATCTTTCCGTCAACTGGGTTGCAAAAATGAATATGATGAACCAGTCAGGACATGCCAATTCTCATGGAATGTGACTCTAAAGACTTATTATTAATATTGGACTTCCCGACATATGGATGGAAGAGGTATTAAATGACCAATATTGTTATTCTTCCCCTCGAACTGTATTGCATCTCGAATGTATGTATTCCTCGGACCGCAGCTTTGCTTAGTTGAATCTGATGAAATTTCAGCCGCTCGTTTCGTTTGACATACATTAATAATATATATTGAATAATCAGGCGATATCAGAGCAAATGATTATCAACATTTTTCATCATCATTGAGCCATTGCATGAAGTGCCGACTGACCTTGTTTGTTTCTTCTAAGACACAGCCATAAACTTTATGCTGAAACATGGCAGTGGTTGTTACTAACATATCGTCGGATCATCAGATGTAATGATATCCATCTTCCCCATGGAGAACATGAGTGAATATTTTGTGTCAATATATTAAACGATAGGTCTCATATCTACGTTGCGTTGACATCATTGCCGCATCAGAATAATGTCCGCAATTTCGCCATTTCTGCTGATAAACGACAGCAACTATCCAATTGTAGGAGCATTGAAGTGTTCATGAAGTTTAGTGGAACGTTGTCACTCTAACTAGTGCAACATTGTGAAGGCATATATTCATGCAATATTGAATAACAAACTAACATTGTGTTCATAAAGATTCTTTGTTTCTCAATGATCGACATTTCGCGCGCGCTGCCAGTTAATCTTCTTGTGATCGTTTCAGTATCACGTTACCATAAATAATTGGAGAAATTGTGTTCTTCAATCTATTTAGCGCTCTTTAACGATCTGGTTCTGATGGTGCCGCAGAATCTGCATTGGTAGCAGTTCAAAAATGATTCATCTCGATGATTGGCAAAATCAATCAAAACAAACCCAAGATGATGCCGAATATTGGATTAAATCCGCAATTCTTCATATAATGACCCGCGCTGAGCGTCATTTAATAACGTTGCATACTATTGATGACTCTAGCAAAATATAAATTAATGATGTAATAAAATGGCGATGTATAAATGGACCTTGGTGGATGATCAACTGTAAGTAAATTGGCTTTCCACCTACTGCTAATCCTGGTGTTCACGTTGAACTTTGTGCATTGTAATAATGGCAAATCATATCCATGGGCCCCAATATTAACTTACACGGCAGTTCACTGGCGTGCTTAGTGCCGTCTATGTGGAAAGCATTTTGTTGTAATTGGACACATTTACGGCACTTCTTATAACTGACGTTAATTGTACTAACTTGACGTTATATTTCGTTTGCTGCTGCCGTATAAAGTCGTTTTAACGGCTGCATGATGTCTTATTCTTCTCAAGTTCGTCCTGCACGATGCGACATATCTACATTCATTCGGCGTTGCTCTGAAAGGTTTGATTGCCGGCATTGTAATCTTCATTATTGCGGCTGTGACAATGTTGTGCCATATCAGCGGCCTCATCTCTGGTACCGAAGTGAATGAAGAATACGAAATTAAAATGTATTGAAGGCGAAAAATAGTTCAAACTACTGAAGTATAGTTATTTGAGATTTTTCAACGTTCCAGTTCCTCCACGGATACCAATGACCCGTACCTCTGGCGTTGCCAATATGAAATTATCGAGGTCACGCTGGGTGCATGAATGATCATTCACCTATTAATATATATTAAAGGTGTCGTGTGTCAAACAATTGAAAAAAACTGAACCAACAGCAGAACAAGAAACTGTGAAAATGACGTACAAATTGAACTATCAGCATGTCTGATCAATCTATCAAGATAACAATCAAAACAAAAAAACATACAAGTGAACCGTCTATCATTGTGATTTTTGTTTTTTCTTGGTGTCCAACTTTTTTTCTATGATGTTATGGCACTATTGACTTAAAATAAAAACGGTAAATGGACGATATTCTCAGATTATGCACGTCTTACGTATACCTTAACATATATACTAGATGAATTTCATGGCTGTCTGCTGTCAATGATCAGGATAAATATCATGATGCTGGGGCTGCAGGAAAGTTCTTATAATTGTTTAGACCGCGCTGGCTCATACAAAATAGAAAACTGTTCTGCATATAACGAAATTAATCAAACAAATGAATCAAAGTATTCGGTGCAGACTACAAATGTTTGCTGATGAACAAAACACAATTTCAACCGTTCTGAAATTTATCCAGTAACTAAAGTACTGAAACTGTATGACATGCAGTAGCAAGAACATTCGTGAGTTTGACTCCTTATTATAAAACAGCTCTTAAAAATGCGTGGTTCTGTAATATTTATGTTATTTACGTTGCAGGCGTTATGCGCGCTGCCGGATGTGATTGAATAATAGTAATTTATCAACCTGTAAACGCGCAGCTATACTGCAGATGTAAATTTTATCACGCGCCATTGATCGAATGCCTCTGACATCAGCCTCGCGCAGAAATCGTCGATAATATAAGTAAGACTCTATTGCGTTGAGTTCAAGATATAGTCAGGCAAGTTTCAGAAGAATTTTTCCATACAATGATGTGAGTTTGTATGTGAAACTTTAACGTTTTTCTGTATGTACATACGTACTATATTAAAATGCTGGACTATTAATATTTTTTATTATGTGGTGACTATTTGTCCCTTGCTGGTGTGGCTCTGTTTCCTGGACTTTGCGCTAATGATGTGAGTCTCAACACCTGTTCTGTGAACTGAAGATAGCGCGTCTGCTGTTCACCATATGTTTTCAGAAGAATTGTGTTTTACTGATATGTATTCCATTCATGTTCACCATTCATCAATTGGTGTGTACGTTGTTAAAATAATCAGACTTGTTTTTGGACCTTGATAAAAAAGCAAGACAAATATTACGCGCAATCATTTCCTGGAAGATGGTGTTGAGCTTATTCTAAAAATTCTGCTGTTGCGAGCGACCTTTCCATAGTTAACGGAACATTTCCGCGCAGCGGACGACATGCGTGTAGGCATGCGGAGTTCTTTCTTCCATTTCATTATCAATTCCTAGTAGTAGATCTTACGCTTCAGGTTGGCCCAGAAATTCTTGATGAAGACTTTGGCTGATCGATTGGGCGATTCGCAGCCGGTTTACATCGATATTCAGCAGCTCTATCTCCTCCAACGGTTGCTTCAGATCCTTAGAACACCGCGTCTTCGCGCCATGGTATGTTTCGATGAACGACACAAAGTACCGGCAGGCTGCGTACTACTTGTTCCCCGTTCCTGGCGGTCAGGTGAAATAAGGTGACGACCCCTTCTCGCTGATTGTCAGCCAAAGCAGCACCAGGATACTTGGTGTGGAAATGAACTTCACCTCAGGCTCACTTCCTTCGTGGAGAAGTAAAAAATACGAAATGCCCACTGCCAGTCGTTGCTATCCAGGGTGAATAAGTCTCGTCTCCATCACCTTGCGGCGCGTTTATTGAAGAAATCAGGGTGACCGTGCATGTTGCTGCTGCGTCGGTGCCTGGCTCCGACCGGTGGACGCGCGACTTCGCTGCAGTGTATCTACAAAGGGCGCGCGGCGCTGATGCCAGGATAACGCCGTGTGGTGCTGATGTAATGGAGTTACTGCAACTAATTTTGACCATCGTGTGCTGCCGGATGTTATGGTAGCAGGTAGCGCTTTCCTTTGGCGGGTTGATGACGCCTCTGTTGGCCGCGCCGCGGTATGCCGTATCAAGATCATCAGCTGCTTCGAGCGAGCACCTTTCGGTGTCTGATTGTTGTCTAAACAACAGATGTTCTGAACACGGAACGACGTATCGCGTCACAAAGTCACGATGGCCGTTTTCGACGCGGCGGGGTTCTTTGAACGCGCACACTTCTGAACGGGTTGCTTCGCTGCTTTTGCCATCACGGTTAAGTTGAATGAATTTTGTCTGGTGATTGTAGGTTACTATGATTGGTTCTTTTTTGATGCGTTTCGTTGAAAGTAACCAAAAATCGGCATTTTTGCATTTTTCAATGAAAATTGTGGAATCCTCGAAACACATGCGCGGATTATCGGCACCAGACTGTTGGAAATTATATTACAGACAGTCTGGTTGAGGTGTTATCAGGGACGAAGGCTTCAATTCTGTGGTATAAGTCATGAATCATGATATCGTTGTACCAGGCAGCACACGTGACACATCTGGTGTTTAATGATGAATTGATGGTAGACTCTGCAACGTATACTTGCTTATGCCACGAAGCATTTATGCTTGTGAATGAAATAAAATATCTTGTTATTCGTCAGATGTTTCTATACATACGATTCATTTCACGAATCCGATTTCAGGAGCATTATCATCTGCCACGGCTGGAGTCTGACTTTGGTATACTGTAGCCCATTGCGGTCTGTACATCTGTCATGTTGCATCGATACTTCTTCAGCTCATTCAGCTTGCTCGTTCTGTAATGCGCGAACTTGGATCTGATAGTGAAGTAAATATTGAAATGGCGGTATTATTAAAATATTGCTTCTTGTGGCTCGTTCAGCGATCTGCTGACATATTTGAGTTATTGTCCGGCTGGACAGGTAGTATCGACGATCAATCGCATATTTCTGATGCTTTGTGGTAGAACCATTTGCTCAATTTATGCTATGATCTCATTTACTGGATCAGAGACTATATTAAAAAAATTAATTAATGAAAATAATGCACTATTCTTTTTCCAAAACTGAAAATACAAACAGTAAATGGGCGGCTCATTATATTCATTGGTGTATTTGAGGATTGTTTGATTTGGAGTTCTTTAGAAACTCGCTGACTACAGTAAGCTCTAGTCATCAGGTTTTGAATATATTTAGCAAAACCATCACCGAATAATTCCAAAGCGGGCTTGTCACATTAGAAAAACAAAAACTTTGTGAATTCTCAAAATGTAATGTAATCTTCAATAACGCTTTGACGATTCTTGTAGTTCTTATTTTGCACGATGAACACAGGCTCGCGAGTGATCCTGAATGGTGTGTCGCTCAGGCGATATTGACGCCGGTACCGGAGATTATTACGACGTAAAATATGCATAGTGCCCAGCTTTAACGCAATTTCATACGGTTGTTCAGATGTCTCCGGAAATAATTACGCTTGCGGTGTGACAAATGGTGAAAAAAACAATATGACAT
>JASCZW010011534.1:0-31729 GCA_034211315.2 Aedes japonicus
AAAGCTACTTTCCTCTTTCTTGAAGTCTCAGATACTCGGGAAGCTGGCTCGTTCTACACTAAGGACAAATCTACTACTCCTCCAAAAAGTAATGTATAAGTTCAAGCACAAATTCTGAATCGAAGGTTATGTTATACATCGTAATATCCGATAAGGGTTATTTCGAAGTCGTGGTTCAAGCCAAGCGGTTTGGCCATCAACCAGGAGGTGTACCACAAAGAGAGTGTTTGCAGAAAATACTCATCCCATTTCTTAAACAACATCACTCGGATGGCAAATACGTGTTTTGGCCGGACAAAGGCATCCATCGCACTACGCAAAAAAGCGTTAACGCTTTTGGAGAGCCAAAATATACCATATGTCCCAAAGGACCGGAATCCGACAAACTTGCCACAGTGCCAGTCCTATCGAGGGGATTTCTTCGGTCTTTTTGAGGCTCCATGGTATAGCAGGATAATTGGAAGGCCAAGAACTTACCAAGCAGCTTGCCAACAGGGATCAAAAGCTGCATCCGAAAAATCGATGTGGCTGCCGTCCAGAACGGTCATGTTCCAGCATAACGACTAAGCCAGCCGCCACTGGCGGAGCCACGGACCATATGACAATATTCACTAAGCTTAGTTTGAAGATTTAAGTTGACCCTTTTAATAAAATAAATCAGTTTGAACAAAACTTCACTGGTATTTTTTTCCTGACCCATTCTTTTCGTTCTCATTATTTAGTGGACACCCGTTAAAGCTTTTGATTACAGTTTTATACCTCACCGAAGGGTAAGGATGCTCCTGGATCAGTGAAAGACAGTTACGCCGAAAAGTTCGGCAAAAAGGTAATGGTGTGAAAAGAATAATATCTCGTCCATTCATTAGACAGACACAATGAACGATCAAATCTACGCGAAAAAAAAATGTTGCTGCCCTTCTTTCTCGGCTTTGACTAAAACCATGCTGAGAAAACACATGAGACCAGCGGAAAGTGTTGAAAATTTTAAGAACGATTGACCAAAAGTGGTGATAATGGTAGGAAAGAGCACTGTGCAGAAGTTTATGAGTAGAGTAAAGGTTATAGTTAGAGAACTCGCCTATCCTTCGAAAAATCAAGCAAATTGAAATGAAAATGGAAAGAAAACATTGTTATTTACTATGTTTGTGAATAAAATAATCAAAAATCACAGTATGGTCTTCTTTATTTGAGAAAGAAAGTGTATTTATATTTTTCGGAACAGTCTGTATTTGAACTCGTGACCAGAATTTCCGCCGTTATGCGCGCATGGTATTGATGGAGAATAAAAAAACGACCAGGGGCGCAGACTCGTTTGGAGCTGAAATGCCGTATCCATGATGTAAAAAGAAACAGGGAGGGAGACAGAAAACGCACACATGAAGAGGAGAAGATCGATTAGAAATGAAATTTATGTTTAAGTTCGATGAAATCAACCGTCTAAAAAATCTCCCAGCAATAAATGTTAATGCTACAAAGTTTCTACCTAGGTTTAATTGATTGACATCGTACGGCGCTCTCCGTTTTAAGTTATAGTCCCGTCTTCTGATATGCGTGTTAATGTTGAGTGGAAGAGCGTACTTCCAGTTCGGGGCGATATTTATTGGCAGGTGATGGGATGGCCGATGAGGATACATTCTCTTGAGTAAAGGTTTTAGGTTCAGTGAGCTCTCATTCACCTATTTTTGGAGTGACTATCATGTTTATGACTTCATGGAAATAATTGGGTTTTCCGTTTTGGTCGGTTAGAGTAAGATCGGTTGGTTCGATCCGGTAATCCTTTCCAGGGAATTGATGGAGTCGCTCTGAGGAGAGTCTTAACTGGGCTATATAAATTGGGAGACGCCACTCCTTTATAGAGTGTTGCCTCAGTCACACACTTTAAAAATGCCCTCGCTCTGACCAAATGCCCACACTTTGCCCTTGACACCCCTTATGAGGTTGTAAGCAATAGAAGGATTGATGCATGGCTTGGTTTCGTCAGTAACTCTCGATACAGTTTCCAGTTCGCGGGTTTCGACTGCTGTGTTTTGTTTGTCGATCCGGTTTGGTGCCTTGCTTACCTTGTAGACGTATACTTGCTTATACATGAACAAAGTATCGGAATTCTCAGTTGAGTGGCCAGCAACCATGAATCTATCGTAATTTGAATTTCATAAGATTTCACTATGGGTGTATACATTCAGGGTTTTTTTTGCATTTTCTCCTTTTTTTAGAAAAAAATGTCACTAAGCCTCTCAATGTAAAAAAATAAGTTATAGCTCATGCCTCAACCGTTTGAAGACACATGTAGTATCACTTAACATTCTAAGGAAAGATGTCCACAACGGTTAAACAATTGTTTTAAATCATTTATTTGTACCAGCTCAATCGAATCAACTTTACAAAACCAAGTTTTCACATCAGTTATCTTGATACTAAAGTTATGAGGATTGAACCGTTTACTCGTGTCCGTCTTGAGGTTAATGGATATAACGATTTAAAGGATGGGATAATGGGGGGCAATTTGAGGTATGGTTTACATTACATCTTTATTTTAAATTCTGAATTTGTTAAAAACTATACAACTTTTCGTTTTCTTTTGACTTGATCGCTTAAGAATATTAAAAAAACACACGCACAAACACAGATAAAAAATACTTAATAGTTAACATACAGGTTAAAAAACAACAGTCTAATGTTAATGTTAGTTCAATGTAGGTTACATAGCCCAGATCGCGTACAGCCTAAATCAATATTCTGAGCCGGAACATTGGGCCGCCCACCTCTGAGCCCGAAGGGAATCAAAAAGCTCATATGCTTCCACGATGATGCTCATCACAAGACCAAATAACGTGATCTGTGTCCTGGATAGCCTTGTCCACACTCACGGAAGATTGCCAGTCGCTCAGCCCACCTCGGTATGCATGCGCGTTCATCAGAACAATGATTTAGGAGATGAGGCGTGACATCCGCACAAACAGTCTCTGAACCACATCCGAGCCGGCTGACAAAAAGTAGGAAAACATTCATTAAAGGCGAGTTTTTTCCCGTCGGCCTATTTCCTCTCATGGTGACAATCACTGACGCCAGGGAGACGACTCCACCACCTGGACCCTACCTAACGACTCATGACTATGAACCGGGACCAAGGTGTCTAAAGGCAATTTATCGTTCGTAAATATCGCCTTCCATAGCGCCCACCTTTGCAAGCGAGTCCGCTTTCTCATTGCCCGGAATTGAACAATGAGAAGGGAGCCATACAAAGGTGATGATAAAATAATGCGAAGATAAAGCACTTAGAAGTCTCCTGTATTTTCATGAGAAAATACGAGGCGTGCTTTACCGGCCTCATGGAGCGAATAGCCTCTATAGAACTGAGACTATCCGTGAAAATGAAGTACTGATCCCGTGTTAATGAGGCAACAGTTTCTAGCGTAAAGTGTATTGCCGCTAATTCAGCGACATATACGGAACAGGGAGCTTGAAGTTTATGATTGGCGCTATGAATTACATTAAATATTCCAAAGCCTGCTGACTCCTCTATCAATGATCCGTCAGTGAAGAATGATTTAGTGGAATCAACTTGGCCAAACTTTGCAGCAAATATCACAGGAGCAATCATAGGAAGACGAAGCTCTGGGATTCCATGAAGCTCCTGCTTTAGATAATTTTGTGGTCGTGCTCCCCACCAGGTACCGATAGTTGTTCCATGAAAGTTGATCCTTTGCTAGCCGATCCTTTGAATCGAACCAGACCTCAAGATATTTAAATTACATTTAAACGACATAGGTAGAACGGCTTATATCCCAAGCCTTATTTGCCAGTGGTAAACGTTAACCTACAACGCTCATTTTTGCATGGTGCTTCACTGCATGGAGCGCCATATTGCAAGTAAATGAGCGTTGTAGGTTAACGTTTACCCCGTGCTTGGAATAGGGTCTTGGGATACTTAAGCCGTTCCCTACCCTAGAATGAGTTAACAGTTTACCGCAACTTCGGTTGTGCATTGGTATTCTTCCTAGAAAAAACTATCAACTCAGTTTTCTCCGTAGAGAATTCAAAACCTAGCTCTTGAGCTTAAGTAGACAAATTGTCAGATCTGCAAGTCCTGTAAGGGTACTTGCAGATCGACTCCATTGGGACAGGCACTAAACCGTCATCTGCAAGGTGTCTCAACGTACAGTTGTCACTTAGACAACCGTCAATGTCTTTGACATAAAAATTATACAAAAGTGGCCATAAACAGGATCCCTGGGGGAGACCCATGTACCGAAATCGGGAAGCTGTAGAGGTTCCATGAGAAAATCTCATATGTATCTCTGACAGAAAATTGTACAAAAAGTTAATTGGAGTTTATCTGAAAGAACTTCAACAGATGCTGAATCAAAAGCCCTTTGATATTCAAGAAGCCAGAAGCCTTTGGCTCTTTTTTGGCAAAGCATTTATGGGCCTTGGGCTACTATCGAAAACGTAACTGGCGAAATGATAGGAAATTATACTGAAAATCTCTCTGTAAAGGATAATAAACTTGGTGCCTTCCAAGTCGAAAGTAAGCTCCCGCTCTCTCTAAATTTTGGAATTGCAATCGATAGGATGGTTGAGAGATGATGTTAGTTCATTTAGTTGCTCATATCAAATTTTTTATCATTGTGTAATGCAATACCCAGAATAAACATAAATCTATCCAACTTAAACTACCACTATCTAGTGACTGCATTTCACGAAATACCAATTCATAACCAGTATAAAGTTACAATACGTTATGCTCTAATAAAATAAAACTCCAAATTAATAAACTTTTTTTTTCTTAATAAGAAGAACATAAAAATAGGTTGATATACATAAATAGTTATGAACCAACACACAAACCCTCATATAATCACAATATTCAAATTCAACCACCAGTCCACTTTTACCTGCCACGAGATTAAACCTGAATTTAGTGTTAAAAACCGCCACATTAGCAGCACACTGATCTCCTGTTAGTACGGGCGCTACTAATGATAATGCGATAAATCATCCTTTATTGCACGGTTAATTGAAGTTAATTTATCCCATAATCTCATTTTCCGGCCCATATTTTCCGCTTTCCTTCATCTTAGTATAATGGATCTTTTAAATTTCCCAAACATGAGAAACGAACTTCCTTTCCTGCTCGGCGGCTAAATTTGTCCTTCGAATAGCTGTGGAAATAGCGAAGGCGGTCGGGTTGCGTGAAATATTTTATGTACAATTAGTTAGAGCTTTCAAGCTACCGGAAACGGTATGAAAAAAAAAACCCTCTAGTACCGCATCGTAGGTACTTTCGTCTCGCACAACTAAATGGCCTTGCTCGAGGAAGCAATCTATGATTTATGCTTTTATTGGCTTTTGTCCGGATTGCGAGGAAATGAGTTCTGGTTCGATTGTACAAAGGATTCTACTGCGGCAAATTCGCTTTCTCTCTCGCGATCGGAAACAAATGAAATATTAATTTCCACTAGCAGTGACTGTGTTTGGGCTTGCTCGTAGCGGAAACAAATTGAATCAGGAACGTTCACCTAGAATAATAGCGGTTGGTTGGTATATCAGCTAGAACGAAGAAACTTATGAGGCGTGCAAGGAGAAAAGTTATTATCCTTAGCCATACCTCAAGAGGCTTCCAATAGAGGGTTTTGACAATTGAGCCGAATAACACACAGTTGGAAATTAATGTCGGGAATCTACAATCGAGGTTGTGTTGTTTTCGACGTTGTTAGTCAATGGTTTCTCGCGATTGTTTGGCTTGTTTCTCTCTTTCCCGAAATATAATGCTGCCATGAAATGGTGGATCGAAATGTGTAGGTTAAAAGTTCAACATGAATTACATTCTATGTAGTAAAAGTGTTTTTTACCTTCACCAATATTTATGACATGCATTTGACTTCCAGTACATCCAGCTGGTGAGATGAATTCGAACAGAGGCGTAAAATTTCCTATCGTTCAATTGCAAGCTGAACCTGTCGGAAACAACGAAATTGTTTGCAATATTTCTTACAACAAACCTGACTCAGGCAATATTTATCAAGCTTACTTACATGATATTTCCAATGAATTTATTCTAAATCAAGTATTTCATAAATGTGCATTAGAAAACGCAGACAATTCCATGTTTCAATCTGTGCAGCTCAAAATTGTTCTTTTAGTTATGATTTATTCCTAGCCTTGTTTTAGTTATGTAATTAAAGTACAAATGATTGCATTTTCACGATATTTCTTCTTCTTCTTCTTCGTTTAGCATTTCAAGCTTATTGCTTTCAAAATTCGCTTATTGCTTGCTCTCAACGTAGTTTTCTAAATGTTCTTTCACAGTTATTAATTAAGTGGTTTAGATTACGGCTACATTTATTGCTTTAGTATGATTTTTCATGATATGATAATGGATATTTAAGCTTTGTTCATAATATAACGTATATAACAATAAAATGCATCAATCTCGGATGACGATGATAAATTACAAGGGACAGCCCAATGAGATTGTACGCAAAGGTACCGTAGGTAACGTAGGACTACGTAGCAATGTGTAATGAATGTTACTATTTTTAAAGATCCTGTATTAGAAAAAGGCGACGTTGGCACAATCAACAAAAGGCTTTTTAATTATTTTATACTGGAGAATTGACCCTTCTGTTGAAATTTTGGTGGCCCTGAAAAGGGCCGATAGTCGTCTACTGCATTGAAACGTCTCGGTGAACGGTGTGACTGAGATCGAACTGAGATTTCCAGCTGAAAAACGATGGAACACGTCAAGAGGCACTGCGGTCAGACGAAAAATGCTTAGTAATGGGCGATGTTGATGCGATTTTTACAGAATCGATGTTTTTCCCCCGATAAATCGATTTTTTTCATCAGACCTCTCTTTTGTTTGATGTTTGACAACATCTATGTTTTCAAATATGAAATCGATGTTATTGATTCAAAAATTATCAGTAATGTGGACTAATTGCAAGTAGTTGATCGACACCGATCAAACCTTGCAAATTCAAGAGAAGGTCCATTAATTATGTCACGCAGTCAGGGCAGAGGGGGGGTTTGGGAAAATGTAACAATCCATACAATAAAATTTTAAGGTCCAAACATAATACGTGACCAAAGGGGGGGGGGGGGCGGAGGGGTTATAAAAAGTCACATTTTGCGTGACATAATTAATGGACGTTCCCTAATCGCCCAATGTTTGGTTTTATAATTTTGAAAGACATCCTGATAGTACACACCAAATTTCTAAAATTATGTTCGGTACTTTTTTTGCTGAACTCGATCTGTAAAACAGAAATTTCACCGAAAAATTTGTAAAATATGACATTTTACAAAATTCCAGCAATCAAAAATACTGGATTTCTGTAATTTATAGAAAACTAACGAAAATTGTAAAATAAAAATACCGATCGAAACTGTAAATCATTGCAGTTCCTCAACACTGTAAAAAATAAATAAAAAAAGAACCGTAATTTTTTTTTTTTTTTAATAATCATTTATTTGTACAGGCTCAATCGAATAAACTTTACAGAGCCAAATTTTCATACTTTTATACATCATTTATCTTAAAACTAAAGTTAGGAGGATAGAGCCGATTACTCGCGGCCGTCTCGAGGTTAATAGGAATTACAAATTACGGATGGGAAAGAGGGTGGGAATTTAAAGTTTGGTTTACATAACACATTAAATTTAAATTCTAAATTATTGAAACACTTATAACTACACAACTTTTGGTTTGCTTTTTAATCGAACATTTTTGAAAGAGAAAAAAAAAACACACGAACACAGAAATAAAAAACTTGTACTAAACATACATGTTAAACTAACTACAATCTAATGCTAATGTTAGTCAAAAACACATAAATGAGTTTCATGTACTCCAAATCACGTACAGCCAAAATATCTCGAATTGGCACATTGGTTTGTCTACCTCGAGCCCGAAGGGAATCATAAAGCCTCGATCTGAAACCACGATGCTCAGCACAAGACCAAATAACGTGATCTGCGTCCTGATAGCCTTGTCCACACTCACAGAGATTGCTGTCGCTCAGCCCAACCCGGTATAAATGAGCGTTCAAAGAATAATGATTGGACATGAGGCGAGACATGACACGAATGAAGTCTCGACCCACATCCATCCCGCTAAACCAAGATTTCTTCGACACCTTTGGGATGATAGAATGTTGCCATCGCCCCAAATCTCCTTTACCCCATTTATACTGCCAGCTGACGAGTGACTGTTGACGAAAAATAGGAAAAAATTCGTTGAAGGCGATTTGTCGATCACAAATATCGCCTTCCATAGCGCCCACCTTTGCAAGCGAGTCCGCTTTCTCATTGCCCGGAATTGAACAATGAGAAGGGACCCATACAAAGGTGATGATAAAATAACGCGAAGATAAAGCACTTAGAAGCTCCTGTATTTTCATGAGAAAATACGAGGAGTGCTTTACCGGCCTCAAGGAGCGAATAGCCTCTATAGAACTGAGACTATCCGTGAAAATGAAGTACTGATCCGGTGGTAATGAGGTAACAATTTCTAGCGTAAAATGTATTGCCGCTAATTCAGCGACATACACGGAACAAGGGGCTTGAAGTTTACGGTTGGCGCTATAAATTTCATTAAATATACCAAAGCCTGCTGACTCCTCTATCAAAGATCCGTCAGTGAAGAACGATTTAGTGGAATCAACTTGGCCAAACTTCGCAGCAAATATCACCGGAGCAATCAGAGGACGATGATGCTCTGGGATTCCATGAAGCTCTTGCTTCATGGATAAATCAAAATGAACCGAATTGTCGAAATCGGAGAAGCAAACACGATTGGAAATGTTCGGCGAAGGGCTGACATCCTGTGTTATGTACAAATGGTACAAGGTCATGAAGCGGGTTTGAGGGTTCAACTCAAGGAGCTTCTCAAAATGTTCGATCACCTGGGGGTTCATAACTTCACACCTGGTGAGGAGCCGGAGAGATAATTCTGTAAACCGATCCGAGAGTGGCAACATGTCAGCCAGCACTTCAAGACTCATGGTGTGAGTCGAGTGCATGCAACCTAACGCGATACGAAGACACCGATACTGAATACGTTCCAGTTTGATGATGTGCGACCGAGCCGCTGAATGAAAACAAAAACTACCGTATTCCATAATCGACAAAATCGTTGTCCGGTACAACGTTAGAAGATCTTGTGGATGAGCTCCCCACCAGGTCCCGGTAATTGTGCAGAGAAAATTGATCCTTGGCTGGCACTTTCGCTTCACATACTCAATATGGGATCTCCAGGTGCACTTAGAATCGAACCAGACCCCAAGATATTTAAATGACATAGAATGAGCTATCGGCTTACCCCAAATTTGAAGCTTCGGTTGTGCTGGGTTATGCTTCCTAGAAAAACTACCAACTCAGTTTTCTCCGTAGAGAATTCGATACCTAGCTCTAGAGCCCAAGTAGACAAATTGTCCAAGGTATCCTGTAAGGGTCCTTGCAGATCGACCCCATTGGGTCCCGTGACAGACACTACGCCGTCATCTGCAAGTTGTCTCAACGTACAGTTGTCACTTAGACAACCGTCAATGTCTTTGACATAAAAATTATACAAAGGGGGCTTAAACATGATCCCTGGGGAGACCCATGTAGCTAAATCGTGAGGCTGTAGAGGTTCCATGAGAAAAGCTCATATGTTTCTCTGACAGCAAATTGTACAAAAATTATTCATTAATGGTGAAAAGCCACAAGCGTGGAGTTTATCTGAAAGAACTTCAACAGATACTGAATCAAAAGTCCCTTTATGTCCAAGAATACAGAAGCCATTTGCTCTTTTTTAGCAAAAGCTAACTGAATATCCGTGGAAAGCAACGCGAGACAGTCGTTCGTTCCCTTACCCCTACGGAAACCATATTGAGTATCTGAAAGTAGGTTGTTCGTCTCAACCCATTTGTCCAGACGGAAAAGGATCATTTTCTCCAACAACTTTCGAATACAAGATAACATCGCGATGGGTCGATAGGAGTTGTGGTCGGACGCGGGCTTACCAGGTTTTTGAATGGCAATAACTCTCACCCGTCTCCAATCATCCGGTACAATGTTGAGTTCTAGAAACTGATTAAACAAGTTCAACATGCGCCTCTTCGCGACGTCTGGGAGGTTCTTGAGCAAGTTGAACTTGATCCTATCAGCGCCTGGAGCCGTATTGCCACACGAAAGGAGTGCGAGAGAGAACTCTACCATTGAAAAGGGTTGGCTAATCTCATCTATCGAATACGTGTTTTCGCGAGGAATCATCCGTGCCGGCACAGAATCTGGACAAACTTTTCGCGCGAATTTGAGGATCCATTGGTCCGAGTACTCTTCGCTCTCGTTGTTCGTAGTTCGGTTACGCAACCTTCGCGCCGTGTTCCAAAGAGTACTCATCGACGTTTCGCGCGACAGCCCGTTCACGAATGTTCGCCAGTAACCGCGTTTCTTGGCCTTGATGAGGCTCTTAAGTTCGCGTTCGAGAGCCGTGTATACTTCGAAGTGCTCAGGTGTTCCACGTCTACGGAAAACTTTAAACGCGTCGGACTTTTACGGTAAACCTCGGTGCATTGCTGATCCCACCATGGAGAAGGAGGTTTCCTGCGAGATGACGTCCCTGGAACTGGTCGAGTTTGAGCTTGAAGCGCGCTGTCTAAGATCAGGTTGGAGAGGAAGTTATACTCTTCCAGCGGTGAAAGCCTTTCTACCGTCGTTACGGCTTCATCTACTGCTGTCCTAAACTTTGTCCAATCGATGTGACGGGTAAGATCATACGTGACGTTAACAGATTTCGACGGATTGAACCCGGTGGCAACCGAAATTTTTATGGGCAAATGATCACTACCGTGGGGATCTTGAATCACATTCCATGTGCAATCCAACGATAATGAATTCGAACAAAGTGTGAGGTCTAATCTACTGCCAACTGAGGATGTACCAGCCAAACGTGTTACTTCTCCATTGTTAAGAACTGTCATATTGAAGTTGTCACAGAGGTCATATATCAGGGAAGACCGGTTGTCATCGTACAGTTCTCCCCAGCCTGTACCGTGAGAGTTAAAATCTCCCATGACCAACCGCGGAGCAGGAAGAACCGAACAAACATCTGAGAGTTGTTTTCGGTTGATGGAGGCTCTTGGAGGAATATAAACGGAAGCAATGCAAAGGCTTTTATTTTTAATAACAGCCTGACATGCGACAACTTCAATACCTGGAATAGGAGGAAAATTCACTCTATAGAAGGAGTAGCACTTTTTGATCCCCAAAAGTACTCCCCCTCCACGTGAATCCTCACGATCAAGACGAATAATATTGAAATCATGAATCGGAAGATTGATTTCGGAAGAGAGCCATGTTTCACAAAGAGCGAATGCATCACAACCGGTAGTGTGAGCTAAAAATTTAAATGATTCCAATTTATCAAATTTCAAACGAATCGAATCAAACTTCGACAATTCCACTGTAGAACAGTGATCAAATCCCCGACCTCATTTGGAAAATTATCCATCGAAGGAAATGATAGCTGCAAGGATGGGCCACTTAATTGTCAATTGCTTCAAAAAGGTCTTCACTGTTGGAAGCATTGCCAAAACAATGCTTTTGAGAGGGTCAGAAATTTCAAGGTACTTGAAGATACCTTCGGCAATGTCATCAAATGAGAACAGCCCACTTGAAGAGGGGGCTTCTGTTCTTAAAATAGGGGCGTCAGGGTTTTGGATGTCCCCGGGAGAGATGGAAAGTCCTGGGTGTAGTTAGTACTATGGAAACCAGGAGGAATTGTGTTTTCCTTTTTCCACCTCTTTTGAAATGGGCAAGCTGGTCTCGGGCTTCTTTTCAACAACTTTCCGTGGGCGGACGCGTCTTCGCTTCCTTGATGCACCTTCCGGAAAAGTGAACGACGTTCCCTCTTCAGCCGAATCAAAGTCAGACTCGTCATCTGACAGAGGAGCAAAGGGATTTGTATTGGCACTGGGTGATGGTGAGGCTTTTTTCACCATTTCGGCAAAGATTGCCTGGAACGCTGTTTTAGCGAGCGTTCTAATTGTTCCCCGCGTTGTTTGTACGCCGGGCACAATGAGAGAGCATGAGGAGGAGTTCCTTTACAAAAGCGCATTTAGGTGTGCTGTCTGCGCACGCGCCATCCTCATGCTTCTCTCCGCAGTTGGAGCAGCGCGCTTTATTGCCGCAATGGGAGGTCGTATGTCCCATCTGCTGGCATTTCTGGCAGATCATGACCCGAGGTACAAACAATCGCACAGGTAGCCGAAGTTTTCCCAACTCGACGTATTGAGGAGGCTGAGCCAGAGAAGGTCACGCGAAAAGAGTCTGACGGTGTAAACTTTTTCACCCTTATTGGTCGACACTGCGCCAAGTTGGCGCACATCCAGTATCTTAACTGGTGACAGCAGAGGGTTCTTAAATCGACCAACCCCCGCTTCAGCAGGATCTCAGGGTCAGACTCGTATCGGTGACCACACCTTCGATTTCAATACCCCGAGCTGGGATATATACTCGATACTCGAGTGTAAAAACTGAGAGACAGCAATCTCATTCGCCTGCTTAGGTTGGACACAACGACCCGAAGTTTATTCGGTCTTACTTTTATTATCTCGGTCACGGCCGAGAATCGCTTCGTCAGATCATCAGAAATCTGACAAACATTCAGAGGTTTCGATTTGGGCTGAAAATAAACAACCCATGGACCAGTTGAACTGTCTGGATAGGCACGTGATCTGGTAACTCTATGAGCTACCTCATCATTTCGTGCCATAGATGATTCATCTTGCGATAAATCATCCATGGCTCGCTTGTGGGAGCTTATCACGCTCAACCACTAACGTAATTATCTACAATCAATCACAGATAAACAAACTAAACCTAAAAAAAAAAACTAAAACTAAGTTCACTCTCACACACACTATCAATCACTCTCCACACACACACACACTACGATGAAAATCACTTATCTTATATACTACTTAAAAAACTTATCTTTTATGTATCACGGATCTACTGCAGCTGGGCGACGAATGTGTGCTGCTGCTGCCGAGCGACGATGAGTGACCGCGTGTACCGTCTAAGCGTGGAGCTGAACGATCACGATGATGTTGCTGGTCGGTGGTAGTTGGTGGATGGAAGAATGCACGCTTCACACGATGCGCTGCTGGTATGCGTGCCGTATAGATTCGGAACAATATGGCTTCTCGATCGTGGCAATATTGCTAATTGCAATTAATGACGCTGTTGCACCACTTATCACACAATGTTCTCTTCTTCAGTAAATCAAAACTGATTTCACTCGCGACGATTCCACTGGCGATTGAGAAATTCCTTTTTCTGAAGACTAAACAACTCGTAAAAAGCTTCCAAAACAACGGAAAGCGGACCGAACGAACTGTACCGTTCGCGTGTTCACTGGGCAATGGACCGTAATTTTATTGTTTTGCAAAATAAACTGTAAAACAAGTTCCAAATATGGATCAAATATTGGACAAAATTGGAGTCCTTGATGAATTAGCAAGAAATTTTTTCCGTAAGTAAAATTTAAATGTATATTATATTTAATTGCATAAAGATGGAGCAAGAAGAACCCATCGTGTATTTTTTCTGAAGACAGCCGATCCCGGGATATGTGGAGGAACTCGGGCGCAATGTTAACCAAATAACATTGAATGAACGTACGTGTTTAAAGAGTAATCCTCATAACAATGAATCGCAAATATATGCCTAAAAATATATTCATTCATCTTAATTATCTTGAATGTTGAAAGCAAGAAAGCAAAATTAGCAAAACAAAACGTTTACAAACGAATCTGTAAATTTTGATTTCGGTAAATCTTGACAGCTCAGTAGCGAAGTTAAGTTAACTGAACGTACTGTTAAACTTAAAAACTACCCGAATACCGAATGTTCAGCTGTTTCATATTCGGTAAAAAATTACAGTATATTGTAAAAAAATCTAAGTGTGTACACCTTCCTCGTTTTAAAATTGGCATTTACAACGCAGTTTTTAACGTAGGACTACGATTCTCTTTTCTATACCGGGTTTCATTTCAAAATTTTGAATTGTGAGAGCTTTACGCAGATGTGAAAAGTTTTTGAACGCTAATAACTAACAACAGAACACTTCATTCATACACCATTTGATCAGAAAAACCTACAAAATTTCTGCATTGAAATTGTGACAAAGTGCTATTAGTATATGAAGTTCAATTTTGTACTAAAAAATGACCTACTTTTGCTCCCATACGAATCTCCGTATGAATTGGTTGAAAATATGGTTTCCCTATCCGGGTCCTCAAAACCAGGTAACATATGGTTCAAATTGTCTTCTTCCTTTTATTTCATGGAGTTTTAATCCATTATGAATACAGAAATACACAGAAAAAATAATTAACTTAACAAGCGTGTAAAATATCCCCTCGCTTAAATCCAAGCTAAAGGAGACGTAAACCATGAAATTGTTTGCAACTTTTCATGTGCCATACAACAATATTGGCAATCTTTCATACAACAGGCTGGATTCAGGCGTTATCTGGCTTAAGTTTACATGAAATATCCCATTATTCTCTGGCAAATCTAGCATTCCCTTTATGTGCATTAGAAACTCAGAAAATTCAATGTTTCTTTTTATCTGTGTAGACACACCACTTAGATGCAAAATTATTTTTCTTTGTTACCGGTGTCAGGACTTTGTTATCAATGTATATAACGTAAGGTATATAGCACGCGAGATGAACCGAAATTATATCAGTTTTCGACACGAACTCTCAATTGGTCAGCCCACTAAAAGACGCACAGACTGACACAGACGCACAGTTGTTAATGGGATTTTTCGTTGGAGCGAAAGAAGATTAGAAAATCAACCAGTGATTGAATATACCACCTTCATTCTTCAGTTATTGTTAGGCATAGGTTTATTTATCGTCAAATTTGCACATGCGAAAAATTAATAGCATTCAATAAGTCCGCAGGGTAATTCAAAACAAAAGTCTGTTGCTGTGTTCTGGAAATTTGTTTTACTCGAGTATAACGGGTTTTAGCTTTCCTATCTATTGCTTTATAATATGCTTCTATGTACTTGCTCTTGATGAATTCTTTGGCAAAAATTCAACATACTCTAATTGTTCTCCGTGTGTGGAATAACGATTATGATGAAGCAGGAGAAGTTCTCTCATCACCATGAGGCACCAAGAGTGGACAATAATGTTTGCTAGAATGAAAGATATGATGAAAAAAATGTTTTAAGTTACGTCAGTGTACGGTAGGTTGGAAATAGAATATTGAAAAGTAGTATTGAAAATTGAGCGAATGGGTAGCGGGCATGGGTAAAGTAGTACTCGAACCAAGGACGTTACCCTTGCCTAACATCCCACATGCAGGATAGGTCGAGCACGGACGAATCCGCCACCTCAACATGCCTCGACTATGGCTCTGTCGTTCGTGTTGAGAAGCAATCGAGATGCACGTGACTAGTTTATTCTTGTTTCGCTGGTGCTTCATATATATTAATGTTTCAATAATATAATGTTTGAAGAAAATAGTTTACTATTTAAATCAAGCCAAAGTGAATTTCCCAATCGATTGATGCCAAAATCCATCGTGACATGACTCACTTATTAACGTATAAAATCTAACCATCTTGACACTCCAACTTTTTGCACTCGCATGTACCCCAGTACTGAAAATAAAGACCAATAGGCAGGGTGAAAAGTAACATAATTAGGAACGAAAAATGCTTTTTTATGTTTTTTTTTTTAATTTTATTCAATGCAGTCTCCAGATACATTTATTCCAGCGACTTTCCAACTTCTTGATCCCGTCCTAAAATTAATTTTCCGGAAGGTCTGCCATATACTCCTCCGCAGTGTCAGTGATTTCCTCACGTGAGATAATTTTTTTTATTGATGAGCCACCTTTGGGAACAGATAATAGTTCGAGGGAGCCAAATCGGGTGAATACATTGGATGCAAAAGCAATTGAAGCCGTAAGTCCTTGATTTTCGCCGGGGTTGTGATGCTCTAGTACACTGGCGCATTTTTTTTGCAAAAACATTTTTTTTCACGTGAGGCCGTTTTGCAGCGATTTCGGCCTTCAATTGCTCCAATGCACAGTAATACTTGCTGTTGATGGTTTTATACTTTTCGGACTACCAGGAATATTATGTCATAAACCCTGGCAATATGGGTTTTAAGAATTCACGAAAATTCTCCAGTAGGACATTTTTCAACGTTTTTTGGCTATCTGATGATTTGTGTTCGGGCCGGTCATTCCAAAACAGGTTCCTGTAGGGTCTCGAGTGGTCAAGAACAATTTCAGAAGAAACTTCCGGCAACATTGCTATCAAAATACATGAAATTTCTCCAGTAGGATATTTCCCAACGTTTAGTGGCCATCTGATGATTTCTACTTGGACCTGTCGTTGCAGAACAGGTTCCCGTGGGGCCTCGAGTGGCCATGAACATATTTAGAACGAAACCCTGACAATATGGGTATCAAAATTCATGAAATTTCTCCAGTAGGATATTTTTCAACGTTTTGTGGCTATCTGATGATTTATCCTTGGACCTGTCAATCCGGAACAGGTTCCCGTGGGGTCTCGAGTGGTCATGAACATTTTTGAAGGAAACCTTGACAATGTGATTATCAAAATTCATGAAATATAAGATGTTTCTCAACGTTTTGTGGCCAATTTTGTTCATGGCCACCACTCGAGGCCTCACGGGAACCTGTTTTGAGATGACCGTTGCGAGGACAAATTATCAGATGGCCACACAACGTTGTGAAATAGTTTTCTGGTTATATTTTAGGGACTTTGAAGCCCATATTGCCAGGGTTTCCTTCTAAACATGAACATGGCCAGTTAAGGCCAAACGGAAACTTGTTCCGGAGAAACAGGTCCAAGGACAAATCATCAGATGACAACAAAACGTTGAAAAATATCCTACTGGAGAAATTTCATGATTTTTGATACCCATATTGCTTCGTTCTAAATATGTTCATGGCCACTCGGAAACCTGTTCTGGAAAGACATGTCCGATGACAAATCATCAGATGGCCACTAAATGTTGAAAATATTCTACTGGAGAAATTTCATGAATTTTGATAGAAATGTTGCCAGGGGTTTCTACTGAAATTGTTCTTGACCACTCGAGACCCCACGGGAACCTGTTCCAGAATGACCGGTCCGAGGACAAATCATCAGATAGCCACGAAACGTTGAGAAATATCCTACTGGAGAATTTTCATGAATTTTTAAAACCCATATTGCCAGGGTTTCTTTTGAAATATGTTCATGGCTACTCAACCCGAGCAGGAGAAAATAGCATTTGAATACCTAATTTTGATCTTGATAAGTGGCTTTGGTATTAAAGAGCTTGTTAAGTAGTTTCGTGATTGGAGAGGCCGTTTGTTTCAGGAGTCATCGGGCCGGGATCTTCGATTGCTTAGTCTACGGTCCGTGGAATGTGACTAGAGGAGTGTAGGGAAGGGCTTTAAAAGAGCAACACAGCTTCAGAAGGGAATATCAAGCGTATTTTGATTGAGGTTTTGTCTATGATGGTTGTAGTGCTCTATTTTGTTCTTCGGCCATTCCAGGACCTTAGGGATGTTGAAGTATACCTGATTTTTCATTTCAGTGACAAACCAGTGGATATCGGTTTTATTTTGTACATATATGTTTTATAGTTGAGAAAAGAATGCATATTCTTTATTATTTCATTATAACATCGTATTATTTCCATCATTGTCATAGTATATTATTAGTAATCAAATTGAATTCTCCGGAGTCTCAACTTTTATATACATGTAAGTGTGTTTTCGTTTAACATATTTAAATACTCATGTTTAGGTTCAGGGTACCAGCATCAATTGTAGTCATCGTCTGGTGCTCGTGGCGGTTTTTTTTTTCTGTCTCATTTTTAGCATGGTAGCATTTTAGTATACATTCATCGCCTACTGGTTGAGCTGTATAGCGGTGTATAGCTGTACCTTTTTATTAATTGCATATCGTCGATGTTTTCATTTTGAAAATTGGAACAATAATACTAATAATCTGCGTCAAGACTGCAAAGACGGTGATTCCAAGTTATATAGGTGTTTTATTGCATTGTAGCCTGAGGTATTTTCCTAATAATTTGGATCAGCGGATGACATTTTTTATATAAATAAATGCTGTTCAATTATCCTACGTTTATATTGAATTAGATTAGATTAGATCAGTGACCAACCAGTGGATGTCATCATTTAAATCTATGAAATCCACTACAAATCAGTATAGCAGTGCAAAGAAAAGGAACACCACATCGACATTTCAGATACGATTCCTTATTACTGATTTCAGGTCATCGATGGAGTTTCCAAGCTTCGTGATTTTTTTTTTTTTTTTTTTTCTTGTGGCTATGACGCATAAGCTTTTAGGTTCATAATAGATACGTATATCCTTCTACAAATGCAGCAGGACAGCAGTCTGCAGACATGTGTAATTACTATTATTTTACATTGTAATATCCCTCCTCTATGTTTTATATACTGTTCTATAGGTTTTCCATTTTTTATTTTTTTTTTTTTTTTTTTTTTTTTTTTTTTTTCATTATTTATTTGAATTGTATTTTATTATTCTTACCTCGGAGCGTATGGTACGGTATGTCCACGCATCCTTCCTCCCCGTAGATTCACAAAACGCGTTGTGGTTCAAATCTATCATTTGAATCCAACTCATTTTACAGAATCATCTTTTGCGGTAAATGCAACGCAGTAGGCCTGGCCGCTTTGACGCTTGTATCATGTCTTTGATATGCTGCAAGCATCAATATTGACAAAAAAAATAATTGGGCGTTATCTAACCCAATTATTTCCAGGATGCTTTCTCGTACTGGCTGCGTTTGTGTTAGATTAGATTAGATTAGATTAGACTAAGAACTAAAGTCGGTCAATAATAGCCAGAGTTATAACTATTTGAATTCGGTGGATACCCGGGTACCCTGTCGATCACTTAAAGGTGTTTTTTTTTGTCGAACAAATAAGGGTTAAGAATAGCAGTTAGAGTAGTGTGTACGATTTTTAGTCGAAGACGAAGAACAAGAACAACACTGGTGGGATGTTTGTTCACGAGGAAAAGACAGTGTGTGCAGTCTATGAATACAACATCAAACATTTAAGAACTTGTTACTAAAGGAGTATTGGTAGTAGTCAAAGGAGAAAAAATACCAAGTCATGGCTAACACTGAAAAACTTTTTTTTATATTCACTAGGTTTAAAATTATAGAACATTGGAAAGTTGAATAATGCACTATAATCAAACCCAAAATATTTTAACTAATAAAAATAAAACTGCATATTCAAAGCCAATCAGATCAATAATGCTTGATTTAGAAAAGGATAATTACTAATTATTGATATGAAACATTATTGAAGAACACTTTATCCACACATACACCAGAGATGATATTACAATAATGTCCATATTTAATTGGAATAAAGCTTTTAGTGTTGATTGAGTGGAAAGTACAATAGAGAAATAAATATCTAATCCTAAAGATTTCATAGACTTGAATCGAGAATCGAAACTTCCTCCTGCGGCTGAGTGCCACCTTACCTTTACTGAGTAGGCTATCATACCATTTACCCAGCTCGACTTGCATCAGCAAAATGAACTTGAAATACATCTAACGGTTCTGTTCCAGGAATTACGTTCATTGTCAATTTCCCTTACCTTTTTTTTCAGTCCCCTCTTCAAATGATATATGTTTATTTGGGGCTTTTCTTAGATTGTAGCACCCTCAGAAGGCTCACACACGAAAGTGTTTTAACTTTTACGATTATTTGTTTAGAGCAATATCGATACATAGGGTGCGGCAGCATTTACGCACACCTCTTTTCGCCACAAGCATTCGATTTTCAAACCGCCCAGTTCAATTTTTCTTCAACAATATTCGTACTTCACATAGCTTCACATTCAAACAGCATATTATGCATGGATGTCGAAGGAGCAGTATGTCTTCCAAGACAAAACATTTAAATTGTTTCCGATGCGTACGGCGGCGAAGATGGGTTCCATATGATGAAGTAGTGCTCCACCCTAGCAACAGAGCAGACGGCAACTGAGGGGCCTCATATGCGAACGGAAACATGCGAGACTTCTGATGATCCTGTAGTATGTGTGGGGCTATCTTTTCCACATCCCAGGAGGCGGCGGGTGATTGCTTGGCTGGGTTTCCCGGCGAGAATGAAACATGCTGTAGATAATAACAATAAACGAAACGATACAAACCGTAGCCAACAGCACAACAGGTAGGAGAGAGTCAAATGTTCGGAAGAAAATTATTGTATAGCCAACCGACCGATATCTGTTGCCTCTTTTAGGGCTTAAGACTTTGGAAGATCATCATCGAGGCAAAAAGGGATGTTTCAGTAATGCATGACTTGTTGGCAAAGCCATTCTGCAAATCACTTTCTGCTTTTATGTTGAACATTAATTAATTTTTCCTTGGCAGATAAATGTGAGGAGGTAAATAGAGAAGTATGCAGTACCTTTTTAGTTTCCCTCAATCAAGTTTGGATTGAAATTATTTAAGATTCCCAACCTGATGCACGGTAGTGGAATATCCCGAGTAAAGATAAGAAAAATATAGCTAAGTTTCATATATTCCATAACTATTAGCAAGGCAATTATTGACACAGATCAAGGAAAAAGTTTTAACTTCCTGTTGACATATTACACCTATTTGTACGCATTGCTAAATGAAAACGGTCATTGAGTTGGATTTACTAATGCTTCATTTTTTTTTCATATTAAATCGCATGACAGTTAGTGAACCAAATCAAGTGCTCATGACGAATGGCCATACTGCCCATAATTCAAAAAATGGCTAATGTGCCTTCAACACGAATTCGAGAAAAATGCAATCGTAGTGATTTTGTTATTAGAACAAGTTTTATTAGATTTTAATAACTTTTAAAATACTCATTATAGTTGTTGTCGATTCCGAAATCATGCCGTTGAATTGAAACGAGAAAAGAAGTAGCCAATTTTCTCAAATTATGATTTTTAATCGTAGTAGCCAATTTTTCATTTACAAAGCAAGAGAAATTCGACAATCCGAAATTTGTTTTGTCTAACGTGCATACGTTGTCTTTTATCGCGTTGTGAGTTTGTGACACAAATGGCTTTAAATTATCTGCAACAATTCGGTAGCACCAGCGAAAGTGAAACAATGAGCAGTAATTAGCCAGAGGATACAATGGGCAGTAATTAGCTATGCTGTTGCCGAGAAATATCTGAATCAATACTATCTTGAACAACAAAAAACATTGGTTAAAAGTTCCAGGACGCTAAGCTATTCAAAAATAATATAAAACAATGTATGGAACCCAGAATCTTTGGATTAAAAACCTGGTGCTTGTATCCACTTGACTGTCAGACCATCACAATTGATAGCCATAAAAAATCTCTATTAAAATCACATTGGATGCTGCGCTCGGTATCATCATGCACATTAGACAATTTATCATTTATATTACACATTAGCCATTTAGTTTTTCAAGCCGTTTACCCCTATAAATCATTATTTTGGAAATGTTATACAGTGGGTACTTTAATAAGGGTGTCAACAATCATGCAACACTTTTTTCCTATTTTGAATAAAATGGTATATTAGCCATTACTTGAATTATGGGCAGCATAGACATGCAACAATCTGTCAAATTGTTCCTCAGTATGCCAGAATTTAGATCCAATTGCTCTACACTTTTCACGAAAAGGTAGTGAAACTGTTGGACTCTTCAACAAGTGCGATACCCGCCAAGCAAGGTAGAAGAGGTGACTTGTTGGCTGTCGGTTATCATCAAAAGTTTCTTATGAATTTATGGCACAAAATTTCTACCAGATAATAGTATTTAAATCATAAGCAGGTCCAATAAAGATGATCCCTCTAATGACGAAGCATTTAAGCAGAGGATATACTGAAGGAGTTTAAACGTGCATTGGAAGATTGGTATAGGAAACCATGCTGTGGGCAAGAAGAACATGTTTTAAGTTCGCCAAATAAAGACATTGTTATTTGTGAATTGTTACACACTATGTGCTTTTAATATACACCGTGTCCAATATATTCTCAAACAAAATTAACAAAAATTTCTATTTATTTCAAATCGATAATCCAGGTTTTTATTAAAAACTGTTGCAACTTTTACATTGCAATATAAAGGGTGTATTCGATAAAAATGGCACACACATATATACTCATCAAAATTAAACTGATTATCAGATTTTCTTGAAATTTTCAGGGAATAAAGAACTACCAATGAGTTTTGATTTACAACATTAGTTTTATTCAATTTCGTCTCCCATCCCGAATGCCCACTTCTTCCTTTTCACTCCACCCATCAAATTTTGTACAACCGATTTTCCCAGTGTTTTTGTTGTTTTTACCCATATTTTCTTCAATTCTAGCTCTGTTTTTATAGTTTTGGGATGTTTGCGAAGTTTCGTTTTCATAATTGCCCAGAATTTTTCAATTGGACGAAGTTCCGGTGAATTTGGTGGGTTCATATCCTTTGGCACAAAATTGACTCCGTTGGCTCGGTACCACTCCAATACGTTTCGAGCGTAGTGGCAGGATGCTAGATCAGGCCAAAACAGAGTTGATCCTTTATGCTTCTTAATGAATGGCAAGAGACGCTTCTTCAGGCACTCTTCCGTGTAAATCGCACCGTTTATTGTTCCGGAAGTGATGAAGGGAGCACTTATTTCACCACATCCGCAAATCGCCTGCCAGATTAGAAACTTCTTTGCAAATTTCGATAGTTTCTTCTTTCGAACATCCTCCGGAACATCGAACTTCGACTTGGCAACGAAATATTCTTGCCCAGGAAGTTGACGGAAGTCGGCCTTGACGTATGTTTCGTCATCCATCACGATGCAACTGGATTTGGTGAGCAGCTTCGTGTAAAGTTTCCGGGCGCGGGTTTTCGCAGTGATGTTTTGTTTTCCATTCCGGTTTGGGGCTTTTTGCACTTTGTTAACATGTAACCCAGCACGCTTCATGGTTTTCTGCACAAAACCGACTGACACCTTAGACTTTTTAGCGACATCTCGAATTGACATGTTTGGACGGTTCTTGAATTGTTGTACGACTTTCTTGGCCATTTTACTGTCCATTGGACCACTTTTACGACCACTCCCTTCCTTCCTTTGGACACTCAGACGCTCCTTGAAGGTTGTTATTACACGAGACACAGTTGTATTTGTAATTCCAAGCCTTTTAGCAATCCACCGGTGAGACGCCCCTGGATTTTGATTGTGAGTGCACAAAATTTTCTCACGGACAATTTCTTGTTTCGACGACATGGCTGGAACTACTGAATGTATAACTATGAAACTTGGCAGATGTAAATAATACACTATGGATAAGATCTACTCAAATTTCTAGGTTCTTTACTCATACGATTCAAAAGTTACAGAAGATTTTCTGTGTGCCATTTTTATCGAATACACCCTTTAATACTGATCAGCTACAGCATATCTTTTAGAATAACACCGCCTTTAACCTTCTTGACCAGCTCCAGACGTTTTTCGAAACCGTCACAGGCGTCGCACGACTTCCATCGGCATGTCATCCCAAATTCGTTTGATAACGGGTTTGAATTGGTTCATATTAGACACTCTGTGGTCATTTACCTTCGCCAGCATGTACATATGACCATACGAAATAATCCAAGGGATTCAGATCTGGTGAACTGGGAGCCCATTCATTCTTGTCCAAAAAGTCGGTCAAATTTTCTCGGCACCAGCCCTGAACGAAATTTGCAGTATGCGATGGACTCTCTGTCCACACACGCTCGCTTGTTCCGTTTTGTTTCCTTCTCTAGAAGCGAATATCGTTGACAGGACTCGTATTTGGCTGCTCGGGTTGTTGTCCGCTACATCGCTTCTTTTATTTCTCTATGATCCTCCATGTTTCTCCAGGTTTCATCAGCGATCCACTGTTTTTCCTGTGTGTGCTGCTCACTTAGTGTATTTTCGATTGTCTGGATAAAGGTACTCTCGTGATGATCGTCTACTGCTCTTCAAAGCTGTCACATTCCCTGAAATCTACTGCTTGGGTATGAAATTCTTCAACGAACGATCTTTCCGCAGCGTTGAACCACCATCATAGTCTTTCGTTTTGTCACTGAATGCATGCAATGCATAGGCGGATCTCTCAATTGTCGGCCCTTTGTTTTCCGGGCATCAAGATTTTTCGTTTTGACTGATGATGATGCCATCGATTTAATTTTCTATATGTCGATAACACACGATCCTCTGTAGCAGCTGGAAAAACTACTTGACAATTTCCACAATGGAACTGACTCTTAGCTTAGGGTCTCGAACAAGAATCCATACTGATCCCTTGCGGCACGACAAGCCGACCAGTTCAGCGCAAGGGACCTGAAGCCAAAGTTTATAACCAGAAAACCAAAAGCTTGGCGAATAATTATCAAGTGTGGCAGGCCATCTGCACATGCGGAAAATTTGTTCAACCATTCGTCGCTAACTGCACTGAAAATTTATCTTCGTAAAGTAACTTCCACGCGTTTCGTAAACATGGATTTTGTACATAGAACAAATGTCTCGTATATTGTAGGAAACATTCATAATGCTTTTAATCTGGTGTAATGCTATCATTACACCTTCTTGTAAAATGCACGAAATGAATTTCGTGAAGACCAGCCAATCGCTGTTTCTCTTTAATACCGCACTCATGCATGATGGTGTTGCTGCTGGTATGGGCGGGGATAATTTATCTATTTCAAAATAAAAATTAGAGCGCTGTCGAGAGCTATAACTTCATGCTCATTAATCAAGCTTGTTTTCACGAGTCAGCATGGCCTAGTGAGATCAACTGCGAATTCAGAATCAGCTCTTTCAAAAAATTCAGGTTCGAATCCCATGTCAGACACATTAAAAAGATGCGGGACACTCTCCACGTGGTTTGCTTTCACGTGGTTGCTTTTTTGTCAATTACATTTCGAGCCGATAAAGTAGATCTGTCAGTCTTTCATGCAACCAGCAGAGGGACGCTTCTTTTCAATTTGTGACCAAATATTCGTATCTCTTTGTATTGTTTACGTACAATGTACGAAAGTTCTTTCTGTGTCAACAAAAGCTTCGTGCTTTTGACAGTTGCGCGGGTGCAATAATTACGAATGAATCTTCATAATAAATACAAATCAGTTTCGTTGCAGAAAACAACGAATGGATTTGTGAGTATTACCTACGATTATGTAGTATGAACTAAAATTAACTTTCAGTGTGAGAATATGATCAGTGATTAACTGCTTGCGGTTGCTACTCTGTTATTGCCAGATCGGCTGTAATTACACAGAGAACCAACAGATGATGTTTGAGACTAACAGTCATCCTCATTGTGTAAAAAACTGGCGATCTCAAATTAACAAAAAGCAATGAAATACCTCGTTTAAGGCTCAACCACGATGGAGGCATTACCTTTCCGATTATATTAGCATTTGTGGATGACCTTACACACTTAGAAAACTCTACAGTACTCGGCAATTCCCTACCGAATCCTCAACAGCCGAACGCTCAGCAATCCGACTCAACTAACCCCGGCAAAATCCTACATTTTTCTGATATTCTTTTTAAAGATAACTGTTAAACTTCACCGAAATACGGCAAATCGGACTACCGAACGCTCAGCCGCTGAAATTCCCGGAAAAAAGCACGGAACACTGCAAAATCTTCTAAGTGTGTATAGTTTTTTTTAAGACATAAATGAAGATTTGGAACTAATCCTAAGCAAAATCAAAGAATGTCTTGCGTACGTTGGTTTGAGTCTTCAAAAAATGATTTTTTGCGTGACGTAATTAATGGACGTTCCCTAATGAGCCTTAGCTCGATACATTTACATTTTCTAATAGTTTTTCAACCAATCGAGCCAAGCCGAAATCAAAATCCGAGTACCCGAAAAAAAAATCCATAGATTTACAGTTGAATGTAATGTAACCATACAATAGAGCCAATAGTGTTTACAATTAATAGTATTGTTTATGACATATACGATAATAATAGGAAGTAATTGTTTCCATAATAGAATTTATTGTTAATTGAGGCATCGACAATCGAATAAGGGGGGTTGTTATGTATCTTAACTATAGAAAAAATCATTTTTCCCGAACAAATCTGAGTCAATTACTATTGATTGTATTGTTTTGCAATTGTTAAAAATTCTAGCATATAGGGTGAATAGTAGATCTATTGTAATGACAATATGCATTTTTCATTTATCTAATACGTGAACAATAAGAATCATGGTCGACAATAGACTTAAATGTTATTTTATATTATTGTATTGTAATTGTATAGTTATTTTTATCCGGGTACACCTCTGGATTAAATAAAACATCAAAATTTGTATTGGTTTATCGAGTTTCTGCTTTTCCTCTTCTTCCAAAAGTTCTACAGTAAAAGTGCTACCTCGAAGATCCAAAACCTGTCGCGCAAATCAATACCATACAACTGAAACTCTGCGATGACCGTCGTCAACACCTCAACTGCAGGGCTTTACTACATCCTATCATTGATTGAAAGTAATTATGTGTGAGTGATGTTTTTTTGTCATCGAGAAAATATTCTTCAATCCATAAAATACATTTCCCGATGAAAATATTTTGCGTTTACGTACCCGTGACACTGTGTGGGTAAAATAAACGTCAACAATCTCTACACTCCCGTTTCATTTTCCTCAATTTTTGAGTACAATTGTAGAGCTCATCCGGATTTTCCCCGAAACTGAGTAAAGGTAACCCAAAATCATAAAAATTGGAACTACTTAAAATTGGGTAATTTAAGTAAACCCTCAAATAACATGATTTTGGGGTTAGTCCTCACCCGTTATTATAAAAATTAATTTAAAAATATTGAAATAAAAAATACCCTGGCAGCAATGTTTAGGATTTCTTTTTATTCTTTTCGACAAAAAAGTTTGTCAACTTTGTAGCTTTAAGATTTTATTCACGCAAAAAAATCACAAAAATTTCGCCTAAAGAACAATACAGCGAGCAAGTTGACCGAATAATAGCCCAGCCCCTGCACGGCACCAATCTGCGAAATCATCGAAGGGCAGCTCTCCTCCAGCAGTTGAGCCTCGTCAACACTCAATATGGTGTCCGGAACACAGTGCTGGTCACGCATTCTAGGAATTTCTTGGCCGTTAGTACGATTAGATCAGAAAGGCAGTGCTGGAAGTGGATGGTTGGTTTTTGCTTAAAAATTTTTGAGAATGGAATTTTGTGGATGATTATTATAAAATAGAACAAAAATTATAAAACCTTTCAATTGTCCGTACGTTTCCGTATCCTCTGCCGGTGCAATCTGCTCCAGTAACTGAGTGGTCCTTTTTTCAATATTATTTAATCAATATTACCCCTCACTTAATAAAATTGGCGACTGACGCTGCCAGGTATTCACTATAGTCTAACAGATTAATTAAAGATTGAACCATATTTATGAAGAACCCCAGTAAGATTTACCCACTTTGGGTACAGTTAACTCAATTTTGGGTAAATCCAAATGAGCGTGTAGCTATCTCTTGTACACTAGAAAAAATTCTTGTAGTAAAAACTACCATTTCACCGCGACTACGCCCTATCTTTAAAACTACCATGAAATTTCAGTCAAATATACTATGTTTATGGTAAAACCTTCAACGTTTGTGGTATATCTGAAAAACCTCATATTGATATCAACTGCTCCATGGTTGATCTAATCGCATTCATGGTAAAATCAAACGCATTTCGAAAGTCAGGTGAAAATTGTTGGTACTTGCGCTCAACTTAACCTCGAAATGGTAGTTCTACTGCGGTTTTTCATTGCGTGTACTTTTAACATTTTGATACAATTGTACTCAAAAATTGAGTACAATGAAGCAGGAGTGTATATCTCTACAAAATCCCATGCAGCAAAGACTCTACTCTCAAGTTAGATTACCCAATATTATGACACTCACGCTAATGGACCGGACAACGTGCCGCCGGGTTGTATCCAAAATGAACATTTCCTCGCATTTCCCATACGATTTGACAGTTGGTTTTGGATACATCAACTGTGCCAGACTCACGTTGTCCGGTCTATTATGCCCTGCCAGACATACAACGCTGACCGTTGTACGAACTGTCAAATACTTTAATCCAGTACCAAAAAACACGTACTAGACGTAAAAAGTATTCAACTGTACCAACAATCAATATGCAACTTCGCGATTTGAAGTTGGTTCACTGTTATGGAACGCCTTGAGTCGAATTACACGCTTGAAGCCAGCACCTTGTTATGCTTATTTGCGCCTTTGTTTGATTTGCTGTGTTATTTTGACAGAGTATTTGAGAGTGTGTTCATGTGAGTTCGTTGCAAGGAGTTGCATTATTGAAACTTAGGACCGAGCTTGGGACGATGTTCTAAACACTGTTGCGGCCAAAGAAAAAAATCGTTTTTGTATGCGCCAGAGACCTACTGGTCTTAGAGTTAGTCTGTGGCTGTACGTTGACATGTCTGTACCAGGTGTTACTTGAGTGTCTATGCAACATGGGGGAAATGTAGGTTGATTGGGCAACCTCTTCTGTTGGTATACCTATAAATTCTATGGCTTAGTCATAGGGAAGGTCCGTGGTATATCACGTCAGCAATGGGGAAGAGAGGCTCGTGAGAAAACGTGATGATCCATACAAAAAAATTATGGAAGCTCCATACAAAAAACGCGACAAGGGGAGGAGTTGTAAAAGTCAATTTTGCGAGGACGTCATTAAAAGACGTTCCCTAGAACGGAACTAAATAAAATCGATAATTGCAGTTGGATGACGATAAGAATTAGGCTTTGGAGTACTCGAGCACGAGAAACTTTACGGCTGCATAAATCTCCTTTTACACGCCCTTGTATGCTCATTGTTGTAGAGAGTTAACACATTTTCGGTGTGTTTGGAATTGTCCACTCCTTTTTTTGCTTCCGCAGGCCGAAGGTATCGTTTTGGTCGATTTTCTTTGTAACGTCGGTCTGCATGAACCTGCCATCAAAGGGTAGATTATATGTTTGGCATTTTCACTCTCGTTCTGGCCCATTTCTGCCGGTGCCCATCCATGCACCTCCCGTGTAATCAGAACTGTTGACGTACGAGATGCACATAACTTTTCTGTGCTCTTGATCATTGTTGCACCAGTACTAAACATAATATCGGACCTCACAAAACATCCATCAATTTAACATCAGGATTGGGCGATCCCCTTCGGCAATACAACCGTAAAATTTAGGTAGGTACAAAACAACTGTTTAGCTACCAATGCTAAACATGCATGTGACACCAAGTTAGGAAGTCGTGGTATGTCACACGTGGTAGAGAGGTTTGAAAACGACGTCCATACAAAAAATTGAGAAAGTCCATACAAAAAACGCGGCAGAGAGAGGTGCAAAAAGTGTACGCGTGACATGGTGTGCTTCCCTTATCCTGTACTTAGCTAGATTCGACGTACACTACTGCTCATGCATGCAGCTAAAAATGGTAGAGATAACTTTTCTCATTCTGGAACCGCCTTGACATAAATCCTTCGTTATCAAGAACTTCCAGTCGTCAGAGGTGGGTGGTGTGTTGGTTGATTGTTGAAAACTGTGTGAAGATGAAATCAGTTCAAATCTAGACAAAATCATCAAAAGAATCAATGACAATTGTAAACAATAACTTTAAACATTAATTTCACCGACTTTTCAGATTACTTCACGTCTGAGGTGTGCTTGAAAATAATACGAAAATGCCTCAGCTTGAGTATTACGGATTAATTCGTGTAGCTAGTAGTTGTTCTGTCAAAGTATGACATTTGTTTTATGTTAACTTTCAAGTACTGCATCAAACATTCTATTTGTTTTGTTACTGGAATTCGTCAAAATGTTCTGCGAAGAAGTGATCATGACGTTTTGTTATACGCTTTGAAAAATCCGAAAAGAGATTCTTGGTGGTAGGGTTGTTGGCAACGGTATACCATAAAAAGTCCCAGCGGTCCTGGCGGCTGGAAGCGGAAGCGGACGTCCTGTACGCTTTGTACTGCCACGCACGCCGAACGCTGCGGTGTGATCAGTCCGTGCAAAAATTGCGCCTACCTGGCGCGGTGCGTTCCATGAAAACTTTCTGAGGGCAATAACTGGAGAAATACGTGCGGAGAACCATCAAGAAGACCAGCGTACGTCTTCCAGAGCGGAAGTGAAACGCCACTTGGTGCAGACCGAGTCAAGGAACTACGGTGGCGCTCGTTCAAGAATTTTCTTCCTTGTGAAGGAAAAAATGATAATCCTGTTCTCCGACGAAAGATTTTCCAGCATCTGATGCCAGTAACAACCACCTGGACCGATTCATTCATATGAAAATGGAGAGGCGTTCGAAAATGTTAAATTAATTTCGAAAACATCAATGGTGTCGTCATGTTTGGCAGTAGGTCAACTGTTGAAAATACCCTTTCTTGCCATCAATGATGCTGAGTTGTCTGATGTACCTGATGTTTCTGGAGACAAAAGTACTTTACCGGTGACCAACTTATTCGGAATAGGCGTGCGTACCAGCGGATGGTGCCGTATCACACATCGATCGAACCTTGACGGTTGAACGATAACACGGTGCGGCGAGATTTGCCAGCTAGCAGTCAGATCTTAATCATTGGTTGAAAATGATTGAGCATATATTGACTAAACCTGCAAACATATCACCTTAGTCATGAAAACCCTGTCAATTCTACTTTTGCCATGATCAATGTCAGGACTATCAAAAACTGCTCAACTGGCATCAGCTCGAGTTGTATTAATAAGAGCTGGAGACACATTGAATAAATTTATTAAAGGACTTTATAAAGAATAACTGCATAATGTTGATATTATTTGGCAATTGAACGAGGCTGATTTGAAAAAGAACAAATTTTTGCATTATTTTCACCACACGCACACCATATTCCACTACAATACCATTTTGTGCATTCAAACTGTGCCTGGGAATTTTCTGGTATCTTACTATGATAGGCCCGTTTCTTTCAAAATTTAAATTAATGTACACGGCAGCAACACTGTATTTCGTGTTTCTTAATTATTTTTCTGATCAGTGTGACTGGGTGCCCACCAGCCGCCTCAGCCGCGGTGACCTGCTCTCTGTTGATTGGTCCAGCGCTCCGCCGAGCGCAAGATTTAATTTCCCTGGCTCGTCAGCTGCGATTAAACGATTTTTGTCCTGGTAATAAACAATTTTCAACCTCCATTTTTATCATGATCGCTTTTTCTTGAAGTCTTTCCGTAATGGTATGCATAACAAGGTAATCATTGAAATGTGAAGTCTGGATGAAATGGAATATAGATGCAATTCAGGCGTCAGAACTATTGAATCGAGTAGCTTGCGCTGTAACCTGACTTTAGAGAAGAGTTAGGCAAAACGTTATCCTTAATTTGAAATTTAAAATCTTCAATTTATAATCTTTCACAATATTTGTTAGTGAATTGAATTCGTTTGTAGCTTTAAAAAATTTGTTTAATTCTTTTGTTCAATTTCTTGTTCGATTTCAAAAAAACGAATGACAACGCGGCAGATTGGACACGGATGAACCTTTTACCAGTAAATGCGTACTTTTCTACGCTTCTATGTACGATTTCGGCTTCCTCCGCTGACACGTATCAAGGTCTACTGGTGTTCAATCAACGGTACGCCATAAAACGGCGTCATGCTT
>JASCZW010011535.1:0-31713 GCA_034211315.2 Aedes japonicus
ACAAACAATATTCGGTCGAACTGCTTCCACATGAGCAGGTTGTGGATGAAATGCGATTGCATCCAAAGCTGGAAGCAATCCTAGGGTGTATTGAATCTCGGTAGATTTTGGATTCACAAGAAGGGTGGATTCAACCCTGGTTCGAGACAATCGGTGAATGTTTTTTTTTTTTTTTCGGAGGAATCTGAGAGACTATTCTCCTATCGGTTGGACATCTCCCCAAAGTGAACGGATTTAACTTTGTGTTACGATCATATATGATATGCCCGATGGAAGGAGATTGTCGCATTCGGTTCAACAGAGATGACATGTTTGTAAAAATGTCCAATCTTCATGTCCATCTGAGGAAATTCATTCTCCATAGATGAAGGGGGTGGATGCAAGAGAAGGTTTTTCGGAATAAATGGAGGAGTTTTACACTGTTCATTTGGATCTAATATCTCACTTTGATGGTAGCCAAAAAATAGATATTGAAGTCATTTATTATGCATGTGATTCAACAATCATGATGATGGCGTTGCCACGACTACGAATTCAGATCGTTGAAAGATGGGATTGGGAAGCTTACGTTAAAGTTGGAATAATTTTGGAGGACAAGCTTGACATTTGGTGATAGAGAAAAATTACAAGGAACAGTCCCATTGGGTTGCTCGAAATAATAACGTAGGACTACGTAACTAAACGCAAGCCATATAGATTTTGTAATAAAATACTAGATTTGACCCTCCCAGGCATATTTTTTTCCAAGTTTTATAATACAAGCAATTTGATCTGTTGTGATTAATGTATTCAAACATATTCAATGAATGTCCTGGAAGATGAACTAAAATTATTAGATAGTCGTTGGATATTCTATGCAAAACTACCTTTCACAGATTATAAAGCAAATGTTACGACTATAAATCTCAATTTGGTGGCCTGAAAACCACCTCGTTATATTTGTTGATCTAACAGATGGCTCACTTAACTGGATCAAATACATATTGTTACTTTGTTTACTCCAGAACGCTACAATTACAGCATTAGATTTCATATTTTTAATTCCAGGATAGTTTGTATAACCTAGAAAATCTGAAGATTATCTAATAATGTCTGTTGTTCTCTCAAAATATTCAATGAATATGTTTCAATACACATCGTAACTTTGCATAACCCAGAAAGCTTTTGTTACAACTGTAGGTCCCATGTCCTGATCTTAAGGATATTTTGAATGACCTAAAACACGTCACGTTTGTTAATCTTTAGGAATATTAATTGAACATGTTTGAATACTTATTGTAACTTGGTATTGCCTAAAATTAATGTTATGTGTGTGTATGTGTGCATATACAATCAATTTCCCACAGACCGGCAGTGCTTTTATGGCAAAAACTTTTCTGCATGGTGATTTATATGTTATCACGAAGTGCAACCATTTTTGACTGTGGTGATTGAAGGTGATAGCTCCATTGAAAATCCAACGACCCATTTCAAGAATGCCTGTTCATACACGTACATTCTGAGGTCGTCATCATTTAAAATAAGCCCCTCATGAAAATCTTCACAAATTAAATGGATATGGGAAGAATTTTATAGCTAATGTATATTTTCTACAATGCAAAACGATCTCACCAACTTCCTTATCCAAAGCACAAAAGCTCGTCCGGGTGCGGGCCAAGCACGAGAATTGGGAATAAAGAATGTGCACACCAAAAAGTAGTCAACGAGAAATTAGGGGTGTTAAATGGAAAATATGAGAAAATCAAAAGTAAATCATTTATTTAAGACTTCATAAAAATACAAATATAAAACATATACAGTTAAGTCAATTTGACCTGTTATATCCAAATGCCCGCACCTTTCGTTTGACACCTTCCATCAGTTTTTGCACAGTGTCATCCGTCACCAATTTTGCATCTTTCTGCCAGTTACGCCTGAAGCTTTTCTCATCAATTGCTACGCTATTCGTTTTTCGAAGATTCCTCTTGACCAGAGCCCAATACTTTTCGATCGGACGGAGTTCTGGCGAATTTGGCGGATTGCAATAATTTGGGACAATATTTACACCATTAGCAATGTACCAATCCTTAGCCAGTTTTCCATAGTGGCAAGATGCCAGGTCAGGCCAGAACGGCAACAGTCGTTTATTCAGACACTCTTTTACGTAAATTTGTCCATTTAGAGTGCCAGTCGTGATGAAGATGTCGATTCTGAGACCGCATTCACATATTGCCTGCCATACGAGGTATTTTTGGGAACTTCGACAATTCTTTTTGCTTAAAACGATCAGCAACATTTCCTCTTTGCAACGAGGTATAAAACTGCAGTCCCGGTATCTGCTTAAAGTAAGCTTTGCAATATGTTTCGTCGTCCAGTATTATGCAGTCGTATTCCTTCAGCATAGTGTCATATAATTTTCTCGATTGAGATTTTGCGCTCTTGTTCTGGCTGTCGTTACGATTTGGAGCAACACCTACTTTGAATGATTTCAAGCCTGCACTTTTCTTCACTTTCTGGACGAACGATGGAGACATTTTCACTTTTTTCGCCACATCACGAACGGAGATATTCGGTTTCTTCTTAAATTCTTTAATCACTTTCTTCCTCTCCGCGACGAAACGAGAATCATGGCTACCTCCGGAACCGACCTTTCTCTTTAAAGTTTAGCGCTGCTGAAAGTTTTTTAGCACTTTAGTAACCGTCGATTTTGCGATTTTTAATGACTTGGCAATATCGCCGTGCGACATATCTGGATTTTCCACTCTTTTGTGCAAAATTGCTTCGCGCACGCGTTCTTGATTCGACGCCATTTTACTGAATAAAGGTTACTGTAGCCAAACGACGTCTTCATCATAGCACACATACATTAATATTCATGTAGTAGTGATGGGATTAGCAAAGCGCACACGGAGAAGACTGCATTAGGGCATTTCTGACGACTACTTTTTGGTGTGCACATTCTTTAGCTACCGACGCACAATCTATCTGAAGCAACACGGGCACAACACACTTTGAGTGGGAATCGAGTAAATTCACAACGTCTCACGCTTAGTACTCGGATATTTATAATCTAACTTTTTATTCTGGTTGAATAAAAAAAATTTCTTCTCGTGAAAACAACGCAGCAAAAGCAAAACACATCAGCTTCAATGCACGGCTTGCTGCGATCCGTATTCCCTAAAATTACTGTTACAACTATAAATCTAAAGTTCTGAACGACAGGACAGTTTGGATGGCCTAGACCATCTCTAGATTATCTTCTTGTGTTCAAAAATATTCAGCTGATATGCTTGAATACGTCACGTTACTTTGTGTACCCCAAAAAGCTACTGTTACTACCATAGATTTCAAGTTTAAAAGTCCAAAACAGTTAACATAGAGGATTGCAAAGTTATATAATAATGGCTGTTGGCTTTTCAAAAGATTCATTGAATATGTTGGAATACATATGATTACCTTGTATCGCCCAAAAAAAACAACTGTTACAACAGTAGATCTTATTTTTTAAACTTAAGGACAGTTTGGATGACCTACATGTGCTTCTTCACTGTTCAGTTAATAACGTAAATGAATACTCTCTCTTTTCCACTCCAAAACCTACTGTTACAACAGTAGATATAACTCAAAGACAGATTGGATGACCAAGGTCATCCTGGGTTATCTCATGACTTTTCAACAATCGAAAATATTCACTGAATATGATTGAATCGGTAGCGTAACTTTGTATAGTCCAGAAAGCTATAGTTACTACTTCAGATCTTATGTAATGTACTCAATGACAGTAAGGAAGACCTAGAGCATCACAAAATTGTCAAATAATAACTGTTGACCTTTCAAAAGATTCATTCAATATGTATCAACATAGGGTAACGGGATGTTATGTTAGCCTGGCTCCTTGATTGGGCCTATGTACCAAATATGTCATTATTTCAGCGATAATCGACAAAATTGTGTTGCTATCAAGATGACCGATTTATACCAAAGTAATTTAAACATATTTAATCAATGTATAAATGTTAACTTCCGCGTAATTTCAGATTTACTCAACTTTTTGGACACCATGAATTTACTGGTTAAGCTGAACATATGTTCTATACGATTTTCGAATGATCTAAATTTGCCGAAATTGAAACTATAAACCAGCCAAGTTGAACAGAAAATAGTCATACGTTATAAACTAACAGGTCATAGAGTAAAATAACAAGGATTTAACATGAAAACCATAGACCCAATGTTAGGAACATATTTTAACTAGGTTCCCAAATATGGCCTGTTGTATGGAAAGCGTAGTAAAAATGTTGTTATTGGTAAAATTTTCAATAAAAATGTCTGAGTTTCGGTTGAATGTTTTTCATATGGTTCATCTTAACACAAACTAAAGGAACAAAACCTGTGCAGAGTGAATTATAATGTTTTGATTTCCGAATGGCCGTTAAATTATATGTAAAAGTCACTGAAGTGATTCTTAGTAGTTTAAGTATAGTTTGATTTGTGAAATTGTTTGTTGGGTAGACCAAATAGGGCTGGCAACGCCTTGAATCTGAAAATCAGAAAAAAATCGTACATAAACAACATTTACTAACAAATCTCGAACAAATCGAATGGGACGAACTTGCATCCATGATGAGACCCAATTTGGTACCCGTAGACCGACATTACATGTATATCTATAAAAGTTTCTGACTTTATAAAATGAGTTATGTAACTTTTCGTGATACATACTACCAAATGGCTTGTTAAACATTTCTTTGCAAGTGTATAGCAAGTTAAATGATGCTTCCAGCTCAAATACCTTATGAGTTATAATAAAAAATGCTATCGATTGTTGCATATTAGGCTGAGTCAAGGGACACATACCCTATATTCAATAAGTATGTAGCCCTAAAAGCTACTGTTGCAACTGTAGATCCGAAATTTTCAACTCAAGATCATTTTGGATAACCTTGAACATCCCAGAAAGATACAAAAATATTGAATGTTTGTCAACGAGAGTTTGATTAAACGCATGCACATGAACCATATTGATATTAATTATTATTAATAAGGCATTTATTTTTTCTTCCAGAACTTCTTCATATTCAGGATGTTGTAGGTCGTCAATTAGGCCTTTTACTCAACTGTTTTTTCATATATTTCCAAGATAGAAGAATTTATTTTGAACAAATTTCCCCAAAATAGTGTACATTTTTATTCAGGTTTGTGATTTTATACAGCAATTGGTCTTTGTGGGGTCAGATATGGCCCCTTAAAGGAGTAAGTCTACGTTTTAAGACAAGGCTTAATATTTATGAATTTTTCAATAGTATGTGGTCAAAAATAAACAAAGTTCTATATTGAAGTTGATGAGCAGAAGTATTTCCGATTGATTGATACAAAGGTTTTGAAAATCTTTTGAGAAATGACGGAGATATTAACGCTCAAGACCTGACCACTTTTTGTGACGGTTTCAGTACGATTTTTTGTTAAATTGTACCCCAGTATAGAAAACAAACACGTAGTCCAACGACAAAAAAAGGCATGCTACTGATGATGATGCTGATGATGATGATGGTCCCGCCTCTTACCCCTACAAAGGTTTGAGCTGGGCAATTTATCTATTAGATAATTGATTGAAGTTGCTAAAGGAATCTAGACTGAGAGAGGTTAATAATTGCTTAGTAAATACCTTCAGGTTTCTCAAATAGACCCACTGTGATCCCTAGCCTCCAGTCCAGTAACTCTTATCCCAATCGTTATGCCGACTGGGATCGGGTAACCAACCGTAGGATCTTGCTCGTATGCTGCCAAGGAAGTTGGGGCTGCTCCCTTCAAAGGGTGCATCCTACCTGAGCGTCTGTTTTCCATGTCAGCGGTGGCTCAAAACGGCGTCTGTTTTATACATAAGGAGCTCTCGTCGTCGTGTCAACGTGTGACTCTAAACCATGCTGAGAACAATGGTCCTCCGATGAGATAGGATTTGGTGCAGGCCTTTCAAGCCAGCCAAAAAGCTGGCCAAAACTCTAAATCACATATTTAGAGTTGAAATTGGATTGAACTTTGTCTTAAATTTGTGTTTTGAGATAGGGTAAGGGGATGTAATGTTAGCCTAGCTCCTTCATTCGGCCTATGTACCAAATGTGTCCTTTTTTTTTAGCGATAACCATCAAAATAGGTAGTTGGAATTAAATGGAGATTACTAATTTTTCTTCTAATTTATAGTTACAAGTATTCCACTAAACAGCTCAAACCCTCTAGGATTCATCAAAATAATGTTGCTCTTAGGATGACCGATGTAATCCAAAGCAATTGAGACACTATTAATCATCTTATAGTTGTTCACTTCCACGTAATTTTCGATTTCTTGAACTTTTGGGGCATCATGATTTCACTGTTTAAGCAGAACAGATGATCTACACGATCTTCAACTGATCCAAATTTGGCTAAATTGAATCGATGAAGCAAGTAATGCAGTCTGGATGTGCAGAAAATAGTTACACGTTACAAACTAACTGTTCACATCGCTAAAATAACCATGATTATACAAAAAAATCGTATACCTAATATTGGATAAATTCCCAACTATGGTCTGTTGTATCAATAACGTAGTAAAAACTTTGTTATTGGTAAAATTTCAAGTGGAAATGCATGAGTTTGCGGTTGTCTATATTCAAGTGGCTCATCTAAATACAAACCGAAGGAACAAAATAATTGTTTAGTAAAATATAATGTTTTTATTATTGAATGGCTGATAAATCATATATGAACATCACTTAAGTGTTTAAAGCAATCTTACTCTAATTTTTTTTGTGAAATGTTGCATTAAGTATAACGAATACAGCTAGCAATGCCTTTATTCAGAAAATTAGACAGAAAAAACCTTACAAAGGCTGCTTTTAGTAATAAATCCATCAAATGAGACGAAGTTGCATCCATGAATAGACCCAATTTGGCGCTTATAGACCAACATCAAATCCATATTCCTCGAATGTTTCTGACTTTATAAAAAGAGTTGTGTAACTTTTCGTCATACAGACTTCCAAATGTCTTATCAAACTTATCTTAGCAAGTGTCTAACTTGTTGAATCTCGAAAACAGCTTAAAAACTTTATGAGTTGTCATAAAAAATGTAATCGATCATTGCATAATAAGCTGAGTTGAGGGACGCATACCCTATGTAGAAAAAAAATAGAAGAAAAATATATTTCTAGGATTTTTTTTCATAAGGGTGAATCTTACAATGAGAGGCTCTCACCTTTTTCGCTCTCTTTCATTTATAACAGCGCCATTATAAATCTTTTGAGGAAATCTTTAGTACAGATAGAAACACAACAGTGCTGGCTATCATACTCTACAAATAGTTGAATGAAAAACGTAACGCTGAATGGAATACGAATGAAAGAGAAAGTAATCAAAGAGAGTCTCTCAATTGCAGATTCGACCTAATGAAAAAAAAAACCCTAGATTTATCCCTCGCCCCTCGTGCAATGTTGATGAGTTTTCCTGGAATATTTGATTCATAACAAATATTGTCTCCCCCCCCCCCTCTCTCTCTCTCTCTCTCTCTCTCTTTAACTCTCTCTTTCTCTCTCTCACTCTCTGAGATTTATTTAAGTTTGAACACAAACCCTAGAAATGTAAAATTTTCAAACCAGGCACGTATTTTGTGTTATTTGAAAATGGAATTATTGTTATACAGTGTTATCAGATAGATCTCATTCATAACCGCTTCTTTTATGACACTAGCTTATTCATTCGTAATAATCAAAAATCTCTCTCTCTCTCTCTCTTTCTCTCTCTCTCTCTCTCTCTCTCTCTCTCTCCCTCTCTCTACCCATTTTACGAGAAAAAATGATTGAAAAACAATGTTTCGTGATTTGTGCAGTAACGCATTTCCAGGAAGCTGTGCAAACACCCAGCAAACCAGCAATCGTATATGGATGTCTATTTCAAATTGTGTATGGCCCTTATTACGGGTGTCACTTCACGGTGAAAACGAATCACGGTGATAACTTGCGAATCACGGTGAAAAAGATCGCGTGCAAATCAAATGGGAATCACTTGCACCATCCCTATTACGAGTGTCACTTCGCCCGTTTTCAGCGTGAAGTGACATCCGTAATAGGGGCCTATATATCCATTCAAGACCAGAATCGCATAACGATTATTCAGAGATTATAAAGAATTGAATATAGATTACATACAATGTGAACTAACGATTCATTTGCAATGCTTCTTCAAATTGCTTATGTGTCTTTGAAATGACCAAACAAAATCTTAAATCAGGCATCAACTTTGATAGTTGTATATAAGTATATTTATAATTGAATAGAAGGTTCAAGTTTTGTACTATTGTGATCTCAACTGTATAAACATTGCTATTGCTAAATTTAAGACATTTTTTCGTAAACAACAGTCAAAAAATGAGCACTTTTGTTATAAAAAATAAGCTAACACGTATCCGTAAAAGTGGTACTTACAGTAGGTTTCTTCAAAAATCCAAAAAATGGATTCCCTCCGAATTGAAAGATCAAGAAAACTATGATTCATACCAGCAACCTGATAAATTTTTGCAAGATTTGTTACCTACTCCTTCCGAAAATTCCATCAATGTGGAAGAAACAAACCCCTGAGAAGATGAATTCTCATGTCATTTGTCGGAAAATACCAGCAGATCGAATGATTTCGGAGGTAAATATAAGTGGTTGTCAATTTTGAAAGACTTCATAAACGTGATTTTTATACAATAGGATAACTATCATCAGCTATTCGGAATTGGGCGGTTGAACACAAAATTACCCAGTCAGCTCTTAAATCCTTGAAATGTTTTCTGAATACCTACTTGAATGCTGATTTACCAACAGATCCTCGCACGCTAATGAGAACGCTAAGGTCCGTGGAAATAATGGATATGCCGGACGATGGCAAATATTGGCACCACGGGTTGGAAAACGGCCTCGAAAGCCGGCTTTGATTTCAACATGGATTTCAATTGTTTTTTCTTCACTTCGACGTCAGATACATCCCTTCTGGATAGTTCCTCTACGGATGCCGCTTGAAAGCTTCGAAACTTCTTTGTTGCGATGACCGGAATAGTTTTGGTTGCACAATTAAAAATTGTTCCTTCCTTCCGCATTTTGTCCACTTTGTCGTTGCTCAAACTTTTCAGCCACATCAACAATCCCTATCGTATCCAGCTCCTAGGTAATGCCAAAACTTGCAATCTGCCGTTCTCCATGAACTGAGCAACACCGAACATCTGGAACGAATATTTTATAAAATTTGACAGGAATAAAGTAAGAATTATAATGAAACTTACAGCTGCTTTTCGACACAATCCGCACGGCAAACAATGTTTGTTTACTCTTGAAACTGCCGGATACAATGATGCCAGAATATATTCATTAGAAAACTACAAACAAATTGAGCACACAATTTCTAAAAATAACTATAGTAAGTCAAAACAAAAGTTCTTGATTAAAAAAAGACCGTAAAACAAATGTAAATACTAGCAGAGATCGTGATTTTAACGCTGTTAAAATACACTTATAATTCTCGCTAGAATCTAAATTTCTACAATGCCATTGCTTAGCATTATTCTGTGAGTTTGGGGACATTGTATGCCAAAGACTTTTGATTATGGAAATGTTCTTTCAAGTGTCATGCTGAATCACATACACGTTGTTACAAAATCATAGAATAAGTAATCGTTAAGAAGTCATAGCAAGAACGTAAATTTGTTTCAACGTTTCATATTACAATCTGTATAAGATGTTTATAAGCTATATGTGCAAGAATAGTAACATGGTGCAAAAAAAGATGTTCATTCATGGCGTATAGATGGGTGAGTGCATTAAGGACTGGAATATGGATACGGAGATCGCGATATCGAATCTTGACGGAAGCAGGTAAAGCTGGTAATTATAAAAGCATGTAAACTTATAAAAATAAAAAGATTCAACGGCTGAAAAACAACTGACGATCGTGTTTTTTTTTTTCAATTTGTTTTTGATACATGTGATAACAATATTTATGATGTAGAAGGAGATGTTCGCTCATCACCATGAGGCACCAAGACCAAGAATGAACAACAATGTGTTTGGCTAGAATGAAAGATATGAAGAGAAAGTTTTGATAGTTCCGCTAGTGTGCGGCAGACTTGGAAACATAGCAGATGTTTTTAGGAAAATTGAGCGAAAAGGGCATGTATACAGTGGTACTCGAACCAACGACATTTTTGCCTAACATCCCACTGCGGGGTAGGTTGAAGCACGGACTAAGTCCGCCACTTCAACAGGCCAACCCCAGGTAAGTGTTATGCCGTGAGTTTTTCTGATGCAAATACAAACAAACACTTACCTTACCGATCAGCCCAAGGCCGGTGTGGCTTCTGCTGTACACAGAAGTTGTCTCCACTGTAATCGGTCCATGGCTGTACCTTACCAGCCTAGCTGTCTGCGGAGAGTCAGCAGGTCGCCTTCCGCTAGATCGATCCACCTTGCTCGTTGCGCACCTCTTCTTCTTGTACCCGGCGGTTCGTTTTCGAGAACCATTTTAATATGGCTGTCGTCCGACATTCTTACTACATGAGTATCAATTAATCATTAATGGGTAACGAATACTCAATTAATGAGGAAAATATACTCCTAATAATGAGTTAAGCCACTTTTCATCAAAATGCGTACTTTTCGACTCATTAATGGGTACTTTCAAGTTAGTGTGTTAGGTATGGTAGGTGTCGGAGCCAAATACCGGATCCGTAGGGTACTTGAAGTAGCTTGCTAGCTCTCTTGCGACAGAACTCAAACGTGTCCTAACACGGTAGGAAAGAGAAATAGGTGTCGCTCAAACTAGCAACTGTCGGGTAAAACAGGTGCTCTGCCTTGGCTCATGGGTGGAAAATTCAACTCTTCTTACCCTGAAAAGGCCGGGTTGGGTTCCAAGGCCGTTGACAGCAAACACTCTAGTCGTAGGGTGGACTGTATTCAACACTGTATAACACTGGGCTGTTGCACCGGATAATGGATCCAGAAGATATTGATAGAAAAACTACTGCTTCTATTCACTTATCCTTTATTGCTTTTTCCTTTTGATCTTAACACCTTAGAATTGATATAATGACTGAATGACTGCGCCACTGCGGTGCCGTTTTTATATTGTGCCGCTACTGCTAGAAGTTCCAGAACATGGAAAGTTCCAGAACAATGGAAAGTTCCAGAACATGGAAAGTTCCAGAACGATGGAAAGGTCCAGAACATGGAAATTTCAAGAACGATGGAAAGTTCCAAAACAATGGAAAGTTCCAGAACATGGAAAGTTCCAGAACGATGGAAAGTTGCAGAACAGGGCGTGGCATAGTTTATGCGAGCGGTGTGTGAGCAGCGATGCCAATGTTCCTGATTTTTCAGGATTTTCCAGACTTTTAAGCATTTTGCCTGAATTCCTGACAAGCACAATTTTTTCCAGAGTTTGATAAAAATTCCTGATTTTTCCTGATTTTCGTAATTTTTATCAATCCAAATTAATTTTAACCGAAATAAATAAACCAATCAAAGTAAGGGAGTTCTGCCAAAGCCTTTACTAGTTGGCTACTCTGGAATGGAATTGTCAAAAATCATCCAATAAAAAATCTCTTCTGACCCACTCTTCTACCAAAACGATACAAGACATCTTAAACTTTGCGGTTTACCTTTTAGTTTTTAATATCACTCTCTCGCAGGTCTCAAACAGTTAGTTAAGTTAAGCAAAAAAAAAGTTAAGTTAAAAAAATCAAAATACAACTCAGCACCAACATTAGATTAGGGCGAATCTGCTTTTACAAACAATGGCTGTCGTAGTCGTCATAGTCTTGAACAAAAGGTCACAAATACAAATTAAGCACTCCTTAAGGAAGACGAGCATTGTGTCTATCCACTGATATTTTCAATTTGAGGGAATTGTATTCAACTTCCGTTAAATTAGCAGACAAAGTCAATGTTTACATAAGCAGATTCGCGCTAATCTAATGTTGGAACTGAACTATACCATTTATGAAACTGAAAGAGATAAATATATGTTATGTAAGCTTTTTGGTTTTAAACAAACGGTGTTTTTACTAACATCAGTTTTTTACAGATAAAATGACTAACCTGATTTTATCCTGAATTTTATTTCAAATACTTCCTGACTTTGTAAAAATATACTTGGCAACGCTGTGTGTGAGTGCTGCATGATTACTGCTGTTGCTGTTCGTTTACGAAGGGGCGTGAACAGTAGGGATAGTAGTAGTAGGCGATATTGCATAAGAATATCATTTTGTTTTGTTGTTTTTTTCAAAAAATGTGATGTCACGATTCAGCTTACCCCCCTCCCTCGTTTGTCACAAAATGTCACGGTTTTCTGAACCCCTCCCCCCCTAAAAGCGTGACATAATTAATGAATGCTGCCTAATGAAAATAATAATGCATGATCCTTTCAACGCAGCTTTTACAGTATCAATTCTGTTTATTATTTTATCTTTGTCATCCTTTTCTTCCATTATTCGTAAATATAATATGATAGTTGAGGTCAATAATATCCTTTTTTCATTCCAATTTTCAAATTATTAAATGTTATATTAACCTTCTAACATGAATAGCTGTTTGCAATGCAACTTAATTTATGTATCATTCATATTGAATAAAATTATCGTTTCGAAAAGAAATCTGTTCACTAGGCGGTCCTCATAGGGAATATCTGCATCAAGAAAGAGAACATATTGAATTGCAATCGATTCTAATCCATTTGAAAATTTACAAAAATTTAAAATTAGAGGCACTGTGAAAATAAAAAGGCAAAATAATTATTTCGTGCCTTCTAACGATTTAATTAGTCAATTGATCAATTCATCGACTTTGAGCCAACCGGGGGAGACCTTATCTTATACACAATGATTTTCTTACATCGAATACTTTATACTCCCAATAACTTTTCAAATGTCACATCGACAGACAATAGGAGGTATTAATCGAGGTGTACCTCAAAGTGCGATACTAAAAACCGGAAAATGAGGAAGGTGAAGGATTTTTCTACGGAATTTGGGATTGAATACAAGTGTTTGTTTTTTGGTTGAAATCTGACAAAAATGAAATATTTATTAGTTACAGAAGTTATTTTGTACTTCTCCATAGCTTGAAAAAACTGAAATGTCAAAAATATTACACGTGTACATTAATGTATTGTAAAAAAACGGGTTTTCACACTATGAAATACTACTTCTCTGTTTCGGTATGAAATACACTGTCAGTGAATTCATTAACTTGATTTGATCTGAACTTAAGTGTAATGTAGATAGTTATTATCTAACGAAACAAGTGCAATAACTGACCACACGCAAATAATGAACCTATCATGGTAGAGTAGCTTCTGGTTACTATGCAATGGCCCCACCACTCCATCTTTCCATGTTTCGAAGAACGTCTAGTCAGGCAAAAACCATGCTGGATTCTATATAATCATGTAAGTGATAGCCTTAATACGGAACAGATTCTAAGAAGACATAAAAAATTGATTAGCATAGTTCTATGTATTTTCTAGTATGGCGGAAGGGTTAATACTTCTTTACTCTGTTGACTGTTGTAAGCTTATTATACAAGGATGGCGCATAATTTATTGAATCAACTCCTCGATCTGGTGGCTGATCGGCGCTACGACATCTGCTTGGGAAACGCTGGAGACGGTTGCTCGAGGAAACAACAACTTCCATTGCTTCACAGACTACGGGATTTCTAATTACGTTACGGTATTGATAGAACTCGTTCTTGATCAGGCGGGAGCTCAGAGGATACATCATTAGGGTTTTAAATGGTACGATGACCATCTTCTTGGCATTGAGCGTTGATCCGGAGTACAACGAGTAGAAATTTCAACTGCAACTGCTCTATCTCCAGCTGATTATTTGTACCGAAGATGGTATTACCGTGCTCACAAGTAGCAGCAGCAGAGCAGATATCTACAATGTAACAGATCCCAATAAAACCCAATGAAAGATCGTAAGAAAATGTTTTAAAAATTACCTGAATGTTGAGCAACTCTTTTCAAATTCATTTCTCCCGAATTCTTCACTGTGCGCAGATTATCACCAATGGAATCTTCATGCATCTTGATTAAAACGAAGTCTGGCAGAACCTGGATGCTTACAAACCAGAACCGCTCAATGATGAAACCTTATAATTTGGCGAACAATTGACTTACCGCTAACTAAACTCATTTTAAAAAGGAACCACACAAACTACTTTGATTTGTTTCATAGTTCGAGCGCAACAAGTGAAATGTACCAAATTCGAAGCGCGAACAAATCATTTGATCATCGTTTTTTTTTTCGAATTCCTTTTCTTCGATGAGCGATCTTATTGAGAAAAGTTTGCTTCCACGGTTAATGTTGTTCAATGACGATAATGCGTTGTTAATACTAAATAAATAATATTTAATAATAAAAACTCTTTGATTTCATTTTGAGTTAGGCTCTTCCGACTTGTTGTTCGATAGGTTGTTCATAACAGCAACAGAAATATACTCGCAAACATATACATACATCAGGCAAACTTACTCACACACACACGCATGATGGGTTCAAATTTCACCAACACATGCTTAGGTCACAGGAATGATTTATCTTACACTCATACATGTACATGAACGAGCAAAACGATAATTTTTATGGCATGAGCTTTTTATGGTTGTTGACTTCGCTAGCTCAGTTTTTGATATTAGGGCAACGATCAATCCTTGTAATACGGCATTCACACTACAAAAGGTGTGAGCGTTTTCATCACCAGTGCAGCAAAAACTGCCAACGAGTATTTTGGGTGCGCATGTGCAGCCTAACAATAATAATTTGAGTCGTGGTACGTTATAAGATTGACTTTTTGGTGGCAATGTAAAGCTTCATCACGCCTCTACCTGTCATTGAAGAATTATCTGAGGAAAGAGCCCCACCCGACTGCACCAGCACTAAAGGCTTCAATTGATATTGACTCAATCGGTCACTTCCATACGTAAGTTCTCACTTAAAAGCGACTGTGAGAATATGCAGACGAATGAGCTTAGTTCATCCCGAGTGACGTTTGGCACTTACCCCGACTCTGGGAATACCAAAATATAAGTGACTCGAGAGTCTTCTAGTGACGTTACTGTCGGAATAACCCTTACTATAACTAGAAATTAGAAGAAAAATTAGTATTTTCCATTTAATTCCAACTACCTTTGCTTATCTTGACAGATACGCGTATTTCGTGGAATAAATCGAGTTATTAGTACGAGACACTGAAGAAGTCTGCACATTGTAGACGAAATACGCGTCATATCTGTCAAGATAAGCAAAGGTAGTTGGAATTAAATGGAAAATAATTTTCTTCTCATTTCTAGTTACAGGTATTCCACTAAACAGCTCAAACCGTCTAGGATTCAACCCTTACTATGTTCACCAAATCATACATCATTTTACTCTTTTTGAAGATTGGATTATATCCCGCGTGGAAAGCGGTGATGATAGATTATTGTTATAGTAAGTGATATATTGTAAACATCTCATGATCTGATGTAACTTAATGTCAGTTTTTTAAGCTGCCATTGTAAGAGAATACATTTCGCGTATACATTGCAGTCGGATCCATTCACGTGTAAAATTCCCAAGTATTTATCATTAACAACAGCCAATCGATTGGAATTTGATTACTGGAACTTTTGAAACAGTTTTCCGGCTCCAGTTGTAACTGTTCATTAATTGCTTTTCAAGCGAAACTTGCACCTTTTTTATTGATATTCACAGTGTAAGTAATGTCAGTGCTATTCCACTTGACATTTTGGCTGACATTTGACCAGGCACCATGTCGTCTCATTTACATAACTTTAACTATTTTCATGATCCTTAGCTTCTCGTTTTGATGAAATTTTCAATTGCCCTTGTACCAGTATGCATATGTTCCCAACTACCATTACTTCATTCACGCCAAACGAGACACATCAATCAAAGCTAAACAGCTCTAATTGGGCATTGTTTGGTAACCGTCCCTCGTCACCATCGCGTTAAAAAGATCATTTTAATTCCGGATGCTTTAATCAGCTACCATCCATCTCCCATTCTCTCGGAAATTTAAACGGAAACTATTTGCCTCAAGCAGAAATAATCCTCCGAGCGACGAAAACGGCACTCTTCTTGGTTGCCTTCTCCCAGAAGCTTCGGTTTCAATTTTCCCAACAGATCCCGAGAAAATCCTGGTCAATTAATTTTCATGGTGAGCTCCACTGGCATACTCAGGCGAAGCGTTTTCTTTCTTAAACCGTCGGTTAGCTAGGGTAAGACGGAATATGCTGATGTCAGGTGCGTATTGAAGGGTTTTCCGGGAGAATATGCCAGCTCTTAACTTAGTGTTTTCAGTTGGAAGCTTTCATTTTTATTTTCATTTTGCAGCGTTTGGTGGGTCAATGAGAGCGCAAGTCAATCCAAAGCCGAGAGTTAGGAAGGGGTAATGGCGAACTAGTCTATGCGGACCACTTGAATACCATGGGAAAGGATAAGGGTTAGGTTAGGGCAAGGGGTTTGTAGAAGTCTTGGAATGAGATGGCCACGTTGCTACAAAATGACCTGAAATATTTAATGTGTTTATGTTAAATTACGTAAGTTCTCTTCACACATATGTATGTTGTTAATAAGATTTCTGTGTTATTGATTGATGATACTTCTCTTTGTGTGCAGTCTTTGCATCCTTTCCTTACAAAAACTGCATGTAGGTCATGGTTGGAAAGGTCCTTTGTACTTTTGTCGTTCCATTTCACCGCGATTTTCGGCTACTTAGACCGTGTCCGGTGTTTGAACTTCGGAACCACTCGGGGCCATAGTGGTTGCCAACCCGCCAGCAAAGAGTTAGTAGCATAAAAAAAAGAAGAGAAAAAAGGTGTTAGTGGCATGCAGGGTGTATGTGAGATTATTGGTGATATTTTCACAACGACTCTTCGTTTCTTTGTAATTGTAATTGTCATTGTTCAGTGTATAGCCCGTGTTTTCCTGCTAAGATTACGTATCCGGGGACTCACCCCAGGTATATACACCTATAGTCCTTCCCGTTGCACTCGTCAGCTCGTGCGATACTCTATGGGTGGTCGTATCCGGGCCCTTCACTGGGTAGGCACAAGTGTTCGTCCAGTAGCTGGTACATTAATTCGTGATTTATGCCGAATGAAGTACTAATGCTTAAAAAGTTAAAAGGAAACCCGTGTGGAAACAACGAATTAGTAGTAATTGATGTTGCGCTCAATTGTCCATTTTATAATGAGGATTTTATTTCGACTTCTTGAAAATATTTCAAATTTTTGAGAGCGGGATCAATGTCTATACTTGTACCTTTTAGATTTTGGATTATTTGTAACATTACATGAGCCTATCTTATGAAATGTCTATTTCAAAAACCAAATCTCATCGTGGAAGGTGCCTTGTATTGGCCAACAAATTCTCTGTACAGCCCTTCCCTTATACATCCAAACCCAACACTTCATCACATCCAAATGCTTTCAAAAGGTCGATATCGGGCTAGTTACAGAACTGCGATTTCTTCTAATAATACTCCTTAAAGTTTGAATTAGTATGTAATGAGCTTCCATTTTTAGATGTGTTATAAGGGTAAGTCGGTCAGGTTGTCCCATGTAAATTGCGTTCATTTTACAGCCATTGGTAGAAAGAATTTACCTTAGTAGTGCCCTGTACAGCTTGTTGTTTTTTTGTATTCTCCCATGCACGGAATACCGATCTATGATGAAATTCGTCAGAAGCATGCAATCTCCCATCCCCATGAGAGGCTCCAGGGGCGCACCGCAATCCACCGCGAGAATGAAGAGAAACGAAGAAAAAGCATTGACAGCTCCGTATAGGGCAACGGCAGGCCTCGAAACTGAAAGACACAAGCCCGAAAACGAGCTAAGGGCATTTGAACGGTAGTATCCGATCGCGCACACAATCCTCCAACAAACCACCCAACGCAGGGCAGGCAAGATGGAGGATATCTTCCCCTTGCCCACCACGTACCGGGCAGCCAGGCAAAAGATCATGTGCCCGATCGGACGCCCCCACTCGTTCCCAGACCTGCATCCCCCAATCCCAAATCCTGCCGCCACCCACACGGAACCCCAATACCCCCTCCCCGCACCACCCGCTTCAGCAATAAACCACCGCCCACTCCCAGAGCCCCCCACGGAGACGGGAAACCATCCGCCTCTGAGAAACCTCATCACATGGAAAGGTTTATTCTGCTGCACCAAAAGGTCTTTCCTCAGCGGGCCCTCCGCGTCCTATTTCTTATGTACCTGCTCATCATCGTCCGTCTTAAAGAAACACTTTTCTATGGCTATGTGCTTCACTTCGAACAGTCAGATTACCTCGATCAAAACATTCACCCTTTTCGAAGATTTTGCAATTACATTGACTTATTATGCCATTAGAAAACTAGGTATTTGTGCTATTTAGTCCATAAAACAAATGGATAAACAACAACATAAGTTGCCACGAAAATGAAAAGTGTACTTTTAGTCGTTTCCCTAAGATTGAAAGTAAGAAGTCTAAGAGTGAATTGCGGCCTAGCCCGCCAGTATCACACCTGATGTTAGTGCCTTTATATAAACGTTCTACGACGTGGCAGTGAAAAAATGATTAGAATATGTGATACTTTCACTACTGGTCAAATACTTGGTCTCACATGCTTTGACCTACGAGAGGGAACTTAGTGTTTTCAGTTGGAAGCTTTGAGTATGAACCACAAAGTTCCAAGTTCCTGGCCTACTCGATAGACACGGTAAAACCTTTATAAACGCGTTTACCGGAAAAAATGAAAATACTGAATCACGTTGCTCTTTTTGACAGCACGAACTTGATGGTACTAATTAAATGCTTCCATTGGATCCCCACAAACCCACCGAAATTCCACAGCGAATTGCACTCTGCTGAACATATGCTGCAACATTTGAAAAACCACTGAGGAGACAAGCTACATCAAATCGAGTAGCTAATGATATTCAAATTTTGTCGTCACTTTTTGTTCCTGTGTGGAGGACAAAAAGTGGATTTCGATGCTACAGGTGCATCGTGGCTGACGGAAGAAGCCTGCAGTTGGTACATAGTCGTAAAATTTATCTCATATTAAATTTATCACGCTCGAAAAGCTTCGCCATCACGACAATCTCACTGCTGGCAACTTCTATCCTATCCCATAGTGCACGTCGCTTTGCCAGCAGCTCCATCAGGAAGTAGTAAAGCGTTCCCGCTTCAAAGTGTAACACGTTCGGTCCCTTAGTTTCCAAAACAGGGAGTAAGGAGGAGTGGAGTTGCGTTGATTGCATCAACGAGCGAGTGCAGCTTTCCTTCCACTGGGCACTTTGGATGAATATTTCAGTAAAATTGGATCCGGTGGAGCTTTCGCATGCTAAAGGAACACGCTGAAGGTCAACTTAAGTGGAGGGCAATATTTTCACCATCTCAAGATCCATTTATCACCCCGGGAACATATAGTACCTGGTGTAATCCTAGTCACTGGGGAGTGTCTCCTATGGACTCGAAAGAAATCGCATGTCGTTATCCCTTCCAAAAGGAATTGTGCCAACCCGTGTGTGAACGGGGGGGATTCCGAACACAAAGTACGACTCAATTGTTACTCTTTGCCGACTGCAGAAGCAGAAACACCGGATGATAGGAATTCCCAAGCCGATCCCGCAGCGTCGATTTTTCATCGTGCGGCGGTAACAAGTGCTCACGTTCGACCGTACCGACCATGTTTTCGAGATATGGTTTTACGGAAACCTACCTGTGTGGATGTATGCGGCAGACGAAACGAGATATGATTCACCCAATTCGGGTCAAACAAATAAAGTTTATTGGAAAGTCAGCGATAAAAGCGAACACATTCTCCATAAAGTCCTACATTTGGCTCGACACTGGCGACAGTAGCAGCAGCAGGAGTTCGAAGGTGAACATCGGTCGTTACGTGAGTTCCGAAAATGGAAGCACATATCCATAAAATCTACTTTATTAGTGGCGACACATTGGGTGAACTTTTGATGAGAACGTACTGTTCGACTTGATTTCTTCCGAGGACTGATGGAATGATCCCGTGCTAAGGGGACATGGTTAGAGGAAACGGTGAATTTATCTCTATAATTCTAAATTTTTTATCCACTTCAAACTTTCACAACTGACCTTCGACACTCTTAACAACGGTTCTATACGATAAATTTAAAGGAGATTTCAAGTTTAGTTATTCATCTGCAGCTTCAACGTCCAAACCTGGGAGGGAGAGCTAAATACTACACGCGAAATCAATATTACAGCGACTGCAACGACGCAAGAAAATAATTGACGCGGAAAAATATCAAATCATGCTACCCGCTAATGATCAATTTTTGTTTTGCGTGTCACCGATGTTTTCGTTGTTTTTGTCGAAGCCAGTGCGTGACTCTGACAAACTTAAACATCGTTCCGCGCGCGGGAAGTTTAAAACAAAGTGTCTCGTGAAATATTGCGGCCGGAACTGCAAAAGTGTCCGGAATTCAGTTTTTTCGCTTCCCTAGCGATGGAATCACAAGATCCCGGTGGATAACGTTCTGCCAGTTCTATCCGGATGTGAAATCAAGCCGAGTTCGCGAATATGCAGTGTAACTAAAACACAGCAGCAGCTAATATGAGTGCTGCTATGTGTTCTTCAGATTTGTGAATGTTCCGGTTTGTATCTTTTCAGGCCCATTTTGAAGATGCCTGTTTCAAGAATAATACAAAGAGATGGAGGTTGCAATGCAAAAATGCTCTTCCAACCATCTGTGCGTTTACTTTGAATTCGGATGACGAACCTCCAACAGATTTCTTCAAATCTCGGCCTCTGTACTCGTCTCCAGCTCTCCACGATCACAATTATGCAAACTTTGTTGCTGTTGTTGCGGCATTGGTTGAAGTTGAAGATAAAGAATCGAGAAATGCGGAAATAGAATCAGTGAACGATATGCGAAATCAGTGAAAGAATGTTGCGTGACGGGAGATGAAGATGATGTGGCAAGGGTGATTCAAAATGACGTCCACTCTTTAGGGGGGAGGGGTATCAAATTTGTGACAATATGTGACAGGGGGGGGGAGGGTTATAAAAATGTGACATCCAAAAAATGTTGCATTTGGTAATTTAAATTTATCAGCGTTAATACTAAAACAAAGGAGTCGAAAAGTTTGAGTGTACGGTAAATGAAATACACATTTTACTTAGTTGTGTGAGTGCAAACAATTATTTACTGTTGTCATACATGTTCTGAAACTTCGTCGACGTTTGATTTTGTTGAAAATCCTATTGTGTTCATATTTGGTTGTGTTGAATTTTGATTTGATTCAAACGCTGGTCGATGCATTTTGTCGTTCATACCCGCTGCGTAATTAATAAGCCAACCATGGTGTGTGATTACTGGCGAGATATAAAAAACGAATCCTATTGTGAAGAACTTTTCAAATCGAAAATCAGCACCATGAAAACGGAAGCTTCGAAACCGAAAGATACACTGAAGGTTTTTTAAGCCAGCCCAAGTAACCACGAGGCTGTAATAGCGTGCTTATATAGTATATAGTATATAGTGCATATGTATTACGTCTAGTGCATCATTGAAGTTGGATTAAAGCTGAAAAGGGCCCCACTAAGATCGAATTAATGCTAAATATTTTTGTAATGCCATAAGACATTCCTAAAGTAGCATGATTGCATTAGTAATGCCTCACTACATTATTAAGCTTGATGCGATGCCGCATTACCGATGTTGATTTTAGGTTGAATAAGTGCAATAATATAATGCTTGTGGTTACTTGGGAGTAGACCTTCTGTTGCGAATGGAGGGATTGTTAAAAAATTCCAAAAATACCACCGGATGAAGGAACTCCATCCTTTCAGTTCTTCACAAGCTCCTCCGGATTCGGACAAAAAAGTTCCCGCTTATTTTGCATGTCCTTAATAGGATGCAATTTCCAAAGAATATTAGTAATTCCGAGATTTCCAGCCTGCTGATTAGAAAGCGAATGACATGTTTCGGGTATACAGAAAAGGCGCTGGAAAGCGCTAAATATGACCCTAGAGAAGAAGAAATCAAATCAGCAACGTCAAAAGACAAGCAGATTGAACCGAAAGAAGATTCTTGAGGCAGAATTTGAAACAAACGCTCATCTTACCAAGCGTCTCAAGATGCGGCCTGATAAAGGACGACCTCCAATAGAGAGTAACCATGCATTTAGACTGTTCCAGAAGGTATAAGCACACTGTCAAAATAACATACAAGTCATGTTTATTTTTAGTTTTAATAATTTTATTTGTATTTTATATGATATTTTACTCTCGTTTCATCAAAATATTTAATCAAGACTCTAACTTTTCCTCGAACATGACCCATTAGCTTCTGCACAGTGGTACTTCCCACCATTTTGACCACTTTTGGCCAATCTTTTTCAATTTGTGGATGTCGTCCGCTGGTTCTATGAATTTTCGAAGCTTTGCTTTGGTTAAAGCCCAAAAAGTCTCAATTGGCCCTGCCTCCGGGCAGTTCGGCGGATTCATGTCTTTCGGCACGAAACATACATTTTGACTTTTGTACCATTCTAAAGTGTCCTTTGCGTAATGACATGACGCCAAATCAGGCCAAAACACTGCTTGACCTTCGTGCTGCCTGATTATCGGCAATAATCGCTTCTGGAGACATTCCTTAACGTATTTCTGAGTGTTCATCGTCTCCGTTGTGATGTACGGACTAGATGTTTTACCACACTAGCATATTGCCTGCCAAACCATAACCGAGCGACAACAGCATTGTTCAAAAATAAATACGTACGCGAACAAACTTTTCAGTTAGCATATTCTATTTTTAAAGTAACAAAAATATCATAAATCTTGAAATCTTGATTTATAATTATTTTTGTTACTTTAAAAATAGAATACTTAACTGAAGTTTGTTCGCGTACGTATTTATTTTGAACAATCCATCATCTCATTATATTTGGCAGGCAATATGCTGGTGTATTAAAACATCTGATCCGTACATCTGGCAGAAGACGATGTTACTCGAAACCGATTGAAATGTCTCAAACATTGTGCCGATATCAGGCAGCACGAAGATCAAACAGTGTTTATTGATTACCTAATCGTGCCAAAGTTGCCTGGAATGGTACAAAGTCAAATCGCCGTGCCGAGATATGAATCCGCCAGCGGAGGCAAAACAGCGAATGAACTTTGAGCTGCTCGAAATAAGCTTCAGCTCATAGAACCAATGGTTTGTATCCACAAATTGAAAGATTGTGCAAAGTGGTCAAATGGTGGGAAATCACCCTTGTGCAAGCTAATGGAACCTTCGAGAAGGTAAGTCTTGGTAAATGACACCTGAGCAGATAGATATCGCCCATGGAAATACAGATAAAATTATTAAGACAAAGATAGAGCATGACTATATGTATTTTGACATTATAACTACCTTCTGGAACGATCACAAATGCCATGGTTACTCTATTGAAGTGAAATCGCTGCATCGGGCCATCAGACAACTGTGCTGAACTCAAGTGCCTCGAAATCTTTCAGTTCAATCTGCTATCTTTGACGTTATGTTATTTCTTCTTCTCTAGGCATGACTGTAGCACCAGCATGCAGGCAATCATTCAACTTTCTAATCGGCAGGCTGGAAATCTCAGTGCAGGTGCGTCACCAATGAGACATGCAAAATAGCGGGGTTTGTCAGTAGGAGAAGAGCAGAGGATGGAGTTCCTTCGTCAGTAACAGCAATCCCTCCATTCATAACAGAAGGTACTCCCAAGTAACCTAAACGTGTGCATATTAATACAAAATCAACATCCGTGTCTGACATCTGTCAACAATAATGGTGAGGCATTACAATCTGTCATGCCTTTAGGAATGTCTTAATGGCATTACAAAATGTGCAACATTAATTCGATAGTGGGCCTTTTCAATCAACTGTGTGCGCTGGACATGATACATATGCATATATATATGCTATATAAAGCGCGTAACCTCGTGTGCAGGCTGTCAATGTATCGCTCGGTTTCGAGCTTCCGTTTTCATGGTCTGATTTTCGATTTGAGTTCTTCACAATAGGATTCGTTTTATATCTCGCCGGTAATCACGCCATGGTGGCTAATGCGCGTAGTATCGAAGTAAATCGACCGAAGCGTTTGAATCAAATCAAAATTCAACGCAACCAAATATGAACACAATGGATTTCAGCAAATCAGAGCGTCGACGAGGATTTCAGAGCATGTATGACAGCAGTAAATAATTGTTGCACTCCGCAACCCCAAGTAGATGTATTTCTTGCCGTATAAACTCGACCTCAGCTGTTTTAGTATTAACGCTGATAAATTTAGGTACCAAATGCAACATTTTGGATGTCACCTTTATGGCCCCTCCCTGTCACATATTGTCTGGGGCTGATGCCTCAAAGTGGACGTCGACTGAATCACTTATACATCTCTTCATCTCCGTCACTGGCTGTCTTTCACTGATTTCATATCATTCGCTGATTCTATTTCCGCGACTCTCGATTCTTTATCTTCAACTCGGCCAATGCTGCAACAGCAACGGCAAATTTTGCATAGTGATCGATAATTGACTGGAGACGAAGCAGAAGGCCGAAGGTGAAGAGTATCTGTTGGTGTCATCCGGAACCCAAGTAAACGCACAGATATTTGGAAGAGCATTTTACGTGCAACCTCCATCTCTTGTGATGATTCTTGAGAACAGACGTCTTCAGATGGGCCTGGAAAAGGCCGGAACATTCACCAAATCTGAAGTATGGCGCTGCTCTGTGGCTAGCAACATGTTTAATTTACGCTGCATGATTCTGCAGGCCTCGGCGATTCCGCATCCGGATAGAACTGGCGGGGCGTTGGCTCACCGGATCTGTGATTCCATCGCTGGGAAACAGCGGCAATTCAGACACTTTGCAGTTCAATCTCTTCTGAGATGCAAACTTCCGTAGCACTCGACTGACCTCGTTGGAACTGTCGAGTCACGCACAACTCGACAAACAACGAAGCCTTATCGGTGACTGGTAGAAGGATGATCGTGGCAGTATGTTTGATATTTTCAAGATCATTTTCTTGCGTCGTTACGTGATACGCTGTGTGGCTAAACGAATCTCCTTTAAATTTATCGTATAAATTCATTGATCGAGTCAGTTGTGAAAGTTTGAAGTGGATAAAATTTAAATTTTAAATCGATTCACCGTTTTCATAACCATTCCCACATAGCAGGATCAATATCCTCGGAGAATCAAAGTCGAACGAGCGTTCTCATCAAAGTTCATACTTCAATGGTCGTTTTATGGATATGTCTTGCATTTCGGGACTCGCATGTTCGCCTTCGAATCTGCTGCTATACTGTCGTAATCGTAGCAGGACTTATGAGTTTTTTATCGCTGACTTTCAATGAGCTTTGCTGTTTGACCCGAATTGGAGTGAATCATATCTCGTTTCGTCTGCGCATGCATCCACGCAGATAGATTTCCGTAAATATCTCAGGCATGGTCAGCGTCGAGCAATGTGCCTGTTACCGCCGCTTGCGATGAAAAATCGGTAGCTCTGCCGTCGGCAAATCGGTGTTTCTTCTGTCGTAAATGTAACAATGAGTCGTGCAGATCCCCACCACGCGGGCCAACAATTTGGAAGGGACATGACGACATGCATTCTTCAATCCATAGGAGACACTCTGAACAAGTTACACCGAATTATATATGTTCGAGTGATCTGGATCTTTGAATGTGAAGCCCTCCCTTAAGTTGACCTTCAGCTGTGTTTAATGCGAAATGTACTAGTATTCATCCAAAGTGCCAGTGGAAGAAGCTATCATGCAATCAGCAACTCCTCCTTACTCCCTGTTTTGAAACTAAGGGACAGCGTGTTACACTTTGAAGCGGAACACACTACGCTCACGATGGAGAAACTTTAACAGCAAGGCGACATTACCAAATAGGACCAAGTTGCCGGCTGTGAACAACCGTGTGAAGCATTGATAAGTGGACAAATTTTGCGACGGAGCTGCTCCGTCGTACGATACGCTGTCGAATCCCTTTTTGTCTCACGCAGGTAAGTGATGACAAGTTGAATATCATTAGCTACTCGATTTGATGTAATACTCTCGATGGATTTTCAAATGTTGCAGCATATGTTCGGCGGAACCGTTCTTCAAATTTCGGTGGCGGTTGTGAGGATCAATGGAAGCATTTGGTGTGCCATCGAAGTTCGTGTATAAATATTTTCATTTTTCAGTAAAACGTTTATAAAGATTTTACCGTGTCCTCGAGTAGGACGGAGACAGACTGTGGATTTCATACTCTTCCCGGCTGAAACGCTAAGTTCCTCTCTGTGGAGTCAATGTGAACCAATGTGACCGATGTCACGTATTCTGATCATTTTTCACTGCCACATCGTAAACATTTATATAAAGACGCAGCATCGGAATGTGACATACTGGCAGGCTGAGCCTCAATTCTCTTGGAATAACACTTTCAATCTTACTGACTAAATTTTGCTTTCATTTTCGTAATCAACTTTATAATTGTGTTTATCCTTTGTTTTATGGACTAAATAGCAAATACTAGTTTTCAATGTATAATGCGTCAGTGTAATTGCAAGATCTCGAAGAATTGATGTTTTGATCAGTATCTGACTTGTTCGAAGTGGCTTCCCTTGGCTGTAAATCAAGTGTTTCTGGACGGACATTGATGTGCAGACATAGAGAGGACATGGAATCTCTGAAGAAGACCTTTGTGCAGCAAACCACATGTGATGAGATTTCTCAGGAGCAGTGTTTCCATAAATGTGGAAATTAGTATGGTTCAACTGCTGAAACCTAATTTGGAGAGTGATGAGGTTCCCGTGTGGAAAACAGACAGTTAATGCAGATCAAATTTGAACGAGAGGCGCTCCTCAGGCGCATGATCACACTGGCTTTGCCAGCGTGTGAACGGGAAGACCTCCTCCATCTTTACTGCCTGCATTGGAGATGATTTGTTGGAGGAGACCTTATGCTGATCAAGTGCCACCGTTCAAATGCCTTGGCTCGTTTTTCGGGCTGTGTCTTTGTTTCAGGCCTGCCCTTCTGCGGGCTGTCTGTGCTTTTTCTTCATATATTCCTACTTCATGACAAGTTACTGATACCCAGGCAAATGAGTGGGAGGCCAATGCTTCTGACCTAATCATAGATCTGACATTCCATGCATGGGAGAATACAAAGGCAAGCAAATACAGATCACTACTGGGTCTTTTCTGCACCAGTAACAAATGAACATAACACATGGGACAACCTGACCGACTTACCCTTATAACGTCTAGAATGGCTCATTACATAATTCAAACTTTAAGTGACATTGATGAGGACTATTGATATGCGACCTTTGAAGCGCTGAATGTGATGAAGTGTTGATTGAATGTAAGGAAGGACAATGCAAGTAATACAAGTGCCTCTGACGTTGGTTTTGAACATTTCATGAATAGATAAATATGTTACAGATAATCCAAAGATCTAAGATACAGATATGGGCAGTCCACTCTCAAAATTTGATATTTTCAAGTCGAATGAATCCTCGATATAAATGGACAATTGAAGCAACATCAATTACTGCAATTCGTTATTTCCACGCGAACAACTTTTGAAGCGTGGTACTTCGTTCTTCAAATCGGGTAATGTATGAAACACTGGACAGTACTGATGAAATTTGGTCTGACTATATAAGTATCGCGCGAGCTGACGAATGCAACAAATCAGGATGATGTATATACCTGGGGTGAATCACAGTCTAATCTGGAAAACACGGGTATACACTGAACAATGACAATTACAATTACAGAGCGAAATGATAATATCACCAATGTCACATACCCATGCCATAACACCTTTTCTCTTCTTTTTTTTATGCTACTAACTCTTTGTAGTGGCAACGAATATTCCCGAGATAGAGCACCGGACACCTCTAAACAGCCGAAGATACTGTAAATCGTTTACATTCAAAATGAAACGCTTTCAACCATATTCCAATGCAGTCACCTGAAGTTAAAGACTGCACCAAGTATCATCAATCAATAACACAAACTATTAACGTATATGTGAAGACACGTAATTTAACATGAAACTACATTAAATATTTCAGGTCATTTGTAACGAAGCGTGGCCATCTCATTCCAGACTCTAAACCCACTAGCCTAACCCTTATCCTTTTCCCATGGTATTCAAATTGGGTCACTGGACTAGTTCCTTGTGCCTTCTAGCTCTCGGCTGGATGACTGCGTGACCCGCCAAACGCTGCAAGATGAAATCATGAAGCTCAATGAAAACGCAGGATGCGGCATATTCTCCGGAAGGCCAGCCAGCTCGCGATATCGGCATGTTCGATGTACCCCTGGCTAACCGACGGACTAGAAGAAGCATATGTGATGAAACTCACCGAGAATAATTGACCAGCTCGGGATCTGACAGGAAAATTATGAAGTAACCAGAAGAGTGCCCGTCATCGCTCAGAAGACCTACGTTAAAATTTCGGAAAATGGGAGATGAATGGTAGCTGATTACCAAATGATGCTGCTTTGCGATGTGACGAGAAGCAATCTTAATTAAATATTTGCTGATTAATCTCGTTTGGCGTGAATGAAATGTGTGGTGGGAACATATACGCTCTGGCTACAAAGGCAATTAAACTCATCCAAAACGAAGCTTAGGATGAAATAGTTAAAGAGATATGTAAATGTGACATGAGTACCTGATCAAATATCAGCCAAAATGTCAGGTGGAATAGCACTGACATTACTTACACTGTGAATATCAATAAAAAGGTGCAAGTTTCTACTGACTGATGTGAACGGCGTTACAACTGGAGCAAAACTATTTCAAAGTTCCATGTAAATTCCAATCGATTAATGATGATAATGATAAATATGAGATTTTACGTAATGAATCCGGCTGCAATGTATGAAATCTTATTCTCTTTACAATGGCAGCAAACTGACATTAGGTATCAGATCGTAGATATTTACAATATATCACTATATAACAATCTATCATCACCGCTCACAGATATAATCAATCTTCAAAGAAAATGACAACAATTTATTGAACATAATGAGACAGATCCTAGCCGAGACTGAGCTGTTTAGTGGGGATACCTGTAAACTAGAATGAGAGAAAATTATTTTCCATTTAAATTCCAATACGCTGTAATGTGACAGATTGTAGCGTATTTCGTGCAATGTGCGGGCCTTCTTCAGTAATCTCGTACGTTTATTCCGCAGCTCTGCCGTAATCCTATCAGATAAACAAGGTAGTGAATGGAAAATGCAATTTTAACAATTTCTAGTTATAGTAAGTTGTTTCCGACAGTAACGTCACTAGAGAAGACTCTGGTACTTATATTTTGGTATTCTAAGTCAGGTACCAAACGTATCACTCAGATATTCATCATTCGTCTCTTCTCTGATCCTTTAAGTAGTGAACACGTGTGTATCAATTGAAACTGAATAGCAATTGCAGTCGGAGAACAACTCATGGATGAATAACCAGTGACGAACAGCGTAACATTATATGAAATAATCTGTAAACTCAGAACCAGTATTGACTGCACGTACTCTAAATATACTTGACATTTTGCTGCGCTATTGATGAAACGCTCACTGCTGGCAATGTGAATATATCAATACAAGTTGTCATTTATATGAAACTGAGCTAGCGAAGTCAGCGCAACCATGAAACTCCGTATAAAAATTATCGTTTTGCTCGTTAAATATTATGATGTAAGTCGTGTTCACTGTGACTAAAGCATGGTGTGAAATTTGAACCCATCGTAAGATGTAATGTAATGGTAATTTGCCTGATATTATGTATATGTTTGCAGTATATTTCTGTATTATGAACAACCTAATCGAGCAACTATCGGAGAGCCTAATGAGATGAAATCAAAGGAGATTTTAATATTAAATGGCTGTATTTAGTATTAACAACGCATTATCATCATTGAGCAACATTAACCGTGGAAACAAACTCTCAATGGAATCGCTCATCAATCGAAAAGTGATGATCAAATGATTTAAACTCGAATTCCTTGTGCCTCGTATGAAACAAATCAAGTAGTTCAATGTGGTCCCTTTAAAATGAGTTAGTGTGACAAGTCAATTGTTACAAAATTAAAGATTTCATCATGGCTTGGTTATTTCTGAACATGAAACATCCGGAGTTCTGCCGAACTCGTTTTAATCCAGATGCATGAAGATTCAATGATAATCCATCTGGTGTAGGAAAATGAATTTGAAAGGTTGCTCAGCATTCGAATTATTTTAAGGCGATTTTCTTGCGATCTTTCATTGGAGTTTTATTGGGATCTGTACATTGTATCTGCTCTGCTGCTGCTGCTAACAATCTTTTGACAATACTGTCTTCGGTACAAATAATCTGTGGAAGATAGAGCTGGTGCAGTGAAATTTCTCGTTAAGATCAGCATCTCAATGCCAGAAGATGATCATCTACCATTTAAAACCTAATGATAACATCCTCTGAGCTCCGCCTGATCAGAACGGTTCTATCAATACTGTAATCAGCGGTGTCTGTGAGCAATGGAAGTGTTGTTTCTCGAACTATTATCTCAGCATTTTCAAACGAATGTCGTAGCCATTCAATAAATCAGTTGATTCAATGATATGCCGTTCATACTATAATAAACCTGTGCAATCAGCAGGCTCAAGTATTAACCGCTCACCATACAAATTGCATAGAACTATGCTAATCAATTTTTATGTATTCTTCTGTTCCTCAATTGACATCGCTACATGATTATAAGAATCAGCATGAATTTTGCCTATTTAGACGTTCAGGCAATGGAAGATGAATGATACATGGTAACCGGAAACTACTTTCTACCTGTTAAAGGTTCATTGCCTGTTGTTTCGTTAATATCTGATACGCCCAAGTTCAGATCAAATCAAGTTGGCCTCAATTCATGACGTGCTTCATGCCGTGAAATGGCTGACAAATAGTGTGAAAACGTTACACAATGCATTAATGTACGCGTGTAATGTACATTTCGAATTTTCAAGCTATGGAGAATTACAAATGCTCTGTAACTGCTCAAATATTTCATTTTGTCAATTTCAACCAGAAAACAGGCCTTCAATCCTTCCGTGAAACTCCTCATTTTCAGTTTTAGTATCCTCATTAGCTACCTCTGTGTCTGTCGATATGTTTACTGAAGTTATTGGGTATAAGTATTCGATAATGAAAATCATTGATAATATGGAAATGGTCTCCCTTTTTATCGTGGTATGATCAATTGACAATTAAATCGTTAAGAGCAAGATATTATTTGCTTGTTATATACAATTTTAAATTTTGTAGGAATTTTCAAGTGGTTAAGTCGTGCAATTCAATATGTGCTAACTCTTGACAGATGACTAATCGAGACACTGATGAACAGATTTCTTTTTCGAATTTTGATAATTTTATTCAATATGAATGATACATAGAATAAGTTGCATTACAAGCAATATATTCATGTTAGAAGGTGTATATAACATTTAATAATTTGAAATTGGAATGAAAAGAGGATATTGACCTCAACTATCAAATATATTTTTGATAATGGAAGAGAAGGCAAGATAGTAATAGGCAGGGTGTGTAAACTGCGTTGAAGGATCTGCATTATTACTCGTGGGCAGCATTCATTGGTATGTCCTTTCAGGAAATTTCGGCAATGCATGGC